>JAQFZG010004562.1:0-11584 GCA_034695465.1 Entomobrya nicoleti
GCAAAAAGTAGCAAGCCCAAACTTATATTTTGTTTTACAGCCCATGAACTAAATAAACTAGAACCTTGATCTACCAACGAGGAACATATTCGGAAACCAACATCAAAGGTATCCGTATACGGGTATTTCTTAACTTCTCCAGACAAATTAGCCCATTTAAATAGTTTTCCGACAAACGCAGATACACAACCTATTTCAATTACCAAAAAAACCCAAGTAGCAATATCGAATGCCATGACAAGCTCCCTTAACTGTACAATCCATGCTTTCTTTTCCATGTGACAGCTGACAAACCGCAACTTATTTCTACGAAACATTAGTCCCATTTCGGAAGTTTTTGCAAAGTGAGCACCCGCAAGTTCTAATATTCTTGGTGTTAGTTTCGGCGGATACTGTACGCCATTATCCTTAAAGTGACATTGCGGTATGTGCAGCGTTTTGGTATATGAAATTGCTCGTGGCACATTGTAGTGCCATATCTTTGATGAGTTATTATCCACCAACATATTAATCAAATGCATATCCATTATATATGACAATGTTTTAGTGTCCCTTAGTTTCAGTGGAATTATTTGTTTTAGAACATCTGTTCTTGAAAGTGAAAGCCTTTCAAACTGTGGAACATGTGAAGAGAAAACAGTCTCATAAAACGGGTGGCTTTGTGACAAAGGTTTAATTTTCATAAGCGCATCTTCTAAAACTTGTTTGTTGCCTATTTCCGTAATGTTTAAGGTAATAACTTTCAAAGGTTCACATAAATCACAAAATGGGCAATGTACCAGTAGACTAATAGGTGAGTAATCTAGATTTGCAATAAGCACGGTTTCTGACGAGTAAACGGGAGCAAGTTGAACAAAAACTGCTTTCATCCATTCTTCGTACTGATTTTCATAACAAATCGAATCTTTTCCTTTTTGACAAATCAGTAGGGAATATTTTGGAACTGTGTTGGTGTGATATAGTTGCCAGGGCTTCGGATATATAGTCAACATTGAGCTTAGTGAAAATATATCTATTAGAAGATATTCTGAGATCCATTTATAGTACATGAGAGGTTTCTCACTCTGTTTTGGGGGATATAAGTATATGTAAGCTTTACAACGTACTCTTTTCGACAACATATGTGGCAGAGGAGCCATGTATTCTAAATAGTTCAAGCCAACCTCTTTCTGATGGTGGAAGCTTCGGTTTTTCAGGATAGAAAGCGGGATTTCTGATGGAATTATTAGATTAGAATCTTTATCAGGTGAATAGTAGCGTATTAATATAACTGGGTCGGTTAACAGACTTTGATCAATGTTGTATCCAGGAAAGTTTATAGTGGATATAATGCAGCCAGAAAAAGAATTCATTATATTCAACGTCTCTTCAGGAAATGTTTTGAAGTCTTGGATGGAGTAGCCACTTGTCTTGAAAATACATTTGAAGATTAATAGGAAACGAAGAAGTAGCAAATGAGGGATATCCATTTTAAGAATTTTATGAAATGTATTACGAAAGGGAATTATATTAAATTGGTGGTGAGACCAAAAATAAACCCAACTGAAGTCTCGGGGAATGACAAATATTGTAAGTCTTGCTCAAAAACCTAAAGTTCATTTATCTGACGGCTGACGTGTGCAGACTGGTATTCGATTTGGGTTAACATTTGTCCATTTTAAATTTTCTACACGTGGAGAACACGAAAACACGTTACTTCCGTTCTAACCGATATTACAGCAGCTCAAAATATTTTTCTGATTGGAACATTGAGCTTAACCCACTATACAAGCTCGTGTCTTAAGAATTAATCTATTCCATTCGGACGTTAATGATTATATTTTTACGAAAATCGATTGACTATCTTGATTATACTTTTAATTTGTATGCTTAGAATTTTTTTGACTAAGGCACACGAGTTAGACTAAAACGATCGATTTTATAATATATTTCCAAAATAGCTTGTTGATAATAGTATTGCCAAAACGTTTGTACTATTCGCTAGTTGTACATAAGCTTCAATATAGCGTAACTGTATTGTAAATAATTATTAACTGTTTTTTACATTATTGAGATTTTTGAAAGGAAAACCAAATTTTCAATATTTAGCTTAGGTGTAATTCATTTGACTCTTGTTAAATAACAGTGTCCATTGATATTAATTTTTTTTAGTAATATACCATTTTTTAGTATAACCCAATAACTTTAACCTATATTTTACTTTCTACATCTTTCTACAGCAACATCAAAGCATTTTATTTCCTCTGATTGCCTTTTAAACTATGCAATACAAGTTTTGGAATAAGTATCAGTGTAGCTATTTAAATTGCTAAAAGTTGAAAATTCAGCACAATTTGATATTTAATCATTGTATTTGACCCAGAAAACAGAGGCTTGTCTTAAGAATTACATGATCTTACATATTGGTTAATATATTGCGTATCATAAATCAGTTACATAAATATATTAGCATTGTTTCAAGCTTATTAAAAGTAAACAACAATATGTAGATGTAGTCATAGTTTCTTGATCTTAAAATATTCACACTTTTACTTTACACATACAAGTTTTAAGGCTAAATTAATAATACAACATTATCTGGACTAATGCATAATTGGTCATCAGATTGAACAAATAAGAAAAGAAATAAACAAAATGACGACTCAATAAATTGTATTGATGTTTTTAATTATTAAACCATGGTTTCCTAGATTGTTTAAACTATGATAAGAAATCAAAGCTCATCTATCAAACCTGAATAGCACTCTCGCAGGATGACAAAACAAAAAAAAATCCGGGACCTAAAAACAAGTAGATATTTAATTTCCATGGACCATTACTTTTCAAATACTTACTTTCACAATCAAAGCATACCTAAATATTAATATTATAACTAATTAAGTGATTAGATTATAAAAATAACTGTATTTTTGTGTTTATTTGCCATATAAGAGTACAATACCTCAAGCACAATAAAAAATGTACAAGTTGCAATGCAAACAGCCCACAAGAAAAACACTTTAGCTAATTTATTACTCAAATGGTTTTGCCCAAATTGGTTTTTTCCATCATTATGTTGATGAGTATCGGTTTTTATATAAGTACTTGATTTTACCCTGATTCTATCTTGAACACGAGTTGAGTGCCATAACCCAATAGTTTCCCTCATCATTAAATCAAATAGTCCTGACTCTATAATTCTTTGAAAATTCTTTGCAATTGCATCGTGATTTGGTGGGAGAAAGGCCCAGTAAAATGGCCCTCCATAATCAAGCTCCGTTCCTAAATGACACAGTGCTCCGTTTTGTAGTGACTTGTCACCAGACCCTCGCCATGATTCAATTTGACTTGCTATACTCATTACTATAAACCAGTTATCGATACATGCAATGTCCCTTCTATATTCTTTGACAAGAAATTTGGCAATGTCCGTATAACTGACAGAAGCTTTACCACTGGAAACGTACATCGCTCTTTGATGTAGCCGTTTGGAGATTACGTCATTGGGTTTGATCCATTCTCCAGACGCGTTGGAAGTTAATTGAGACAAAAAACCTAACCTTTGATTAGTTTCTTCAGAATCTCTTGTAACTATTGAATAATTGGCGTTGTTAAGCTCCCACAAGCTTTTTAAGGATACTTCATCGGGTGGGCTGATCATTAAACTTGACATCTTTCCACTATACATATCAATAACTATACGAATTAATAGTAATGAAAATACAAATGTCAGCTGCTTTATGACAATTTTGCCGCTTATTACGGAAATAAGGATTGCTGAAAGTAAAACCATTATTTTGTCGCCGAGTTTGCGATGCTCCAAAATTAATCCCAGTCCAAACACGGATAGTCCAAGGAAAAACCAAGTTTCTGAATCAAATATGCTTGCGAGAACGTTCATTGACCAAACTGGCTCCTTTTTCCAATGCACAGTGTCACAATAAATGAAGTTCCAATATTTGATTTCTGTCATGACAAAAATGGGTTTCTGGGACGACAAACGATATCGTTTCCACTGGTAAATTGGAGTATAGATTTGGTAGGCGAATACACCAAAAACTGTTAAAATTGCAGTGTTATCATCTTGAGATGAAATGTTTGCACTTCTGCTTGAATAACTTTTTATAGCTTCAGGACTCCGCCAATAAATATTTACCACCTTTGTTACATTGGTTTATTCGGCGAGTAGTTTTGCTACTAAGAACATTGGTATGTGTACAATATTGCCTGGATCATCAAATGGCAGATGAATATTTCTTATTTGGTTGAACCTGGATTTTTGTTCCGGTGTGATTAAATTCTGCACGAAATTAATTCTTTTGAGAGGTTGTGCGCAGCTAACCCAGGGAACCAAATAGATAAATAAAAAGTCTGACAAATTAAAAACTGAGTGGCTCATTGAAAATAGTTTCGCAACAATAAAAATAAATCTAATATCTTGAACGAAACGAATGATTGTATGGATTTAAACTTCAACGTCGCACTGTAAATTACATGCCATTCAAACTAAAATCCACAAAAATCTTAATGTGTATAACGGGTGCAATAATAAGTATCCCGAAACTTAGAAATATCAAAAGTTAATTTAAATACGTAGAATGTAAGTCTACGTACATTCCGATTCCAATAAAATCTGCATACCAATAACTAAGAATAGTTTTTTGTTATTAAAAGCGCGTTCTCGTACTTACAATATTAACATGCCTTTGTTGTATCAAACTTTAGACCCGAGTGAAAAAATAGAAAAGTTTTCAAAGCTTTGGCAAAAAGTTTGCAAAATGTAATAACTTCGGCACGTGGGACTAATCCCTGTTTTCATGGGTTATTTAACAAATCCATTTAATCAAATCCGAAATAATTTATACTTTTTGCATGTTTTATTGATGCAGTTAATTTTAAAATGGTATACAACTTCAGGACTCAGGGAAAAGCTATAAAAATAGTAGTTTTGCAAAACTACGTCACTTTATTCATGGTCAAAACAAATATTAAAAACGTTCTGCCGGAAAAAACGTTCATTCGTTAGTATTTTGCAGTAGTACCGTACCAATTATATATATGAATCAAACCAAATGACGTCTACAGATTAATGTATTTACAAAATTGGCCGTATTTAATATTCTAGAAAAACGTGCATTTATGTAAGATGGCTTATCAAGGTCAGCGGTCATCATCGCAAAAAAGATAAATAGGATGGGTTATTGGTAATTTTTAGGTATTTTGTAGTTAGGAATATATCTGACTTTTGTCGATGGACTCTTTACCTGACCACCACAAGTTTCACACTTGCAATTGGAATAATGATTTCACTATGAATAGAGCACACGAACTTAATTTACTCAACTATAACAGATGTAGTATTAGTTTTACTAGTAGCTATGGGGAAACTTATAATATCCTTGCTGGGCACTGTGCACACGATAGTACGCTAACTCTGCTAAGATTGAAAACGTAGCAAAACAAATTAGAATTCCAGCAAATTTCCAAATCACTTTGAAAACCTTTCCCGACACTGCATGTGGCGTGGGTGTCGTTTGTTCCTGGTCTGGATTACTTTTAGAATGAAAGTAGTAGTTTCGCCAACGTTTCTTTTCCACAGGAAATTTAATGTCTTCAGTTTGTATGCCCTTGTTTTTCAACCTTTTGTCTACATTGTACAAGTTAACCATACCGTTAATGTCATCATGGAAATTATCCCATCTTATGTACAAACCACTTTCAAAAATTTGTCCCAAGGCGTGTTTAAATATAGGATAGAACGCATTTCGAGTCACAGTCCAAGGCATGCAAGTCATGAAATTTTGAGCCTGTACTGCCGGAGAGGTCCATATGGAATTGGGTGTGTAAAGCCCTAAAATTTGCTTCTGCATTTTAACATGCTTTAGTAAATCCAGCTCAGCAAATGTTTCTGGCAACGGGTTGTTTCTTAAATAATGTATCAGTAAGGATCCGTTTGGCAACAAGTTCATATTATGCTGAAGAAATAAGCTGACCGAAAATTCTCTCATGCCAAACAGCCAGTCCTTTTTATAGTTTGCTAAACTTAACAACTTCGGATAATAATCTGGATAGGTTCCAGTTTCGATTACTTCGTCCAAATGCATTTGTAATATTGATTTGATGCCACGTGTATCTCCGATGAAAGTAAATATTTTATAATCTCCACTCATTTCGACTAACTCTTCTAATGACTTTGGAAACCAAGGTTGATTCACTTGGGTTAAATAAGAAAACATCGTGCCTTTGTAACATTGACTCAGTACAAACACGGCAAAGTACCAAATTACCCAACAAAGCCAATAAACATATTTCTGGTAAAAGGGGCACATTTTGTTTTTCGTTTGTAAATTGGTAGGTGTACAGCCACCTTGTTCTAGCATTGATCCTAGCAGTCTTGTCGGAATCAGTATTATTACTTCTCTAAAACCCTGTTCATCAACTATTGCTACTCCAATCTCTATAACAACCAGCATTAACACGAACGATGTACCAAGTATTATCCAAATTAAAAAATCAAATGGGTTGCTCAAAGTAGCATCTTCTGTTGCATGGCTCCCATTTCGCTTGTCCTGGATCGTCAAAAATCCCCATTCCTCGAAAACTAGACCCAATTCTACAATAACACGTTTTTGGGGTTTGACATGGTTTTCAAAATAATTTAAAGATAAGCGTGTTCGCCGTTTCACTTCTGCAAAAGTCTTGAAGTAGTTGCCAGCTAGTAAGCTTAAGTTGAATTTGGCTTTAAGTGTTTGAAATATGCATGCTTCCACTGTTGGAGCAGTAAAATCACGGATGTACTCCAAAATTTGATCACAAGATGGATTCTTTCGAAACGTCTCTTCATAATTCAGATCGGTTGCTATGTATCGCTTTTTAAAATTCAGCACAGTTGGATTGCTAAAATGGCACATATAACATATTTCCACAAGATTTTCAAAGTTCGTTATGACAAAGTAAACCGTGGATTTGTAAAAAGAATCAATAAACGTTTCTTCAAGGTCGTTTGAATTATCCTTATTTTGTGTGATGATAATCACGTGATCGGGATTATCATTCCAAGTTTCTGTCCTTAAAACGTCATTGTCAGAGAAATATTGATTACCGTTAAGTGAAATGTAAATATGTGCAAAACAAAACGCTCTCTTCGTCATTCTGAATGTATCTGAAGTATTATGTTCAAATCGATTGTAGCCAAATTGGTAATAAGGAAATGTTGCAATGGAAACTGGGAATAAAATATTACATATATTTTTCACACACCCGTTTGTGCTTAAAATACTACGCAGCCTATTATATTTATTCTGTACGCCAAATTCCATCAAATTTTGCTCGTTTGTGGGGACGTAAATTTTAAAATGACAGCGATGAAAATATTGATGAATTGAATGGAATATGTTTTCCTGCACGCTGTTGTCGTAAAATTTTTGAAGGTGCTTGAAGGTGTCAACACTAAGGTTAGATTTACAATTTTTTGGGAGGTAAATTACTATAAATGATAGAAAATAAGAAATGTTAAGCTTTGTTGATGATTTATTTCGACAAAAATGAATTTTCGGAGGCAACCACATTTCGGAAATGGATAATTTCTGGGCTGGAATAATCCAAGTTCAGAACCACTCACTTATTTACATTTGTAACGATATAAAATATTCTGGCTACTAAATTGATAGTTGTCCTTTGTTAAGGTTGACATTATGTTTGGACGATTTGTCAACCAAGACAACCCTTTGTTTGACCAGCACTTATACATAAAGCTAATGCAAATAAATTTGTTTAAGCCTAACATTGTTTTCATAAAGTATTTGTTTGCTTATTTATTTGTAGTTAACTTAATTTATGAAAACTACATGGCGACAAGTGGCTATTGTAACATTCAATCGATATGTTTACCTTTAAGAGTTTACGCTTTAAAAATTTAATTATTTAATGTTATGCATGTAACACAAATATTAGTGCACAAAACAAAAAGCTTTGATTCAGGTCAGAAAAATGGCAAGACTATTGATATAGCTTAAAAGAAAGACATTTTTAAGTTGAATACAATTTTGTTGTAAACAGGTTTATTCGTCTAACAAGGTCAGAATAAGGTAGCAATAATCGTTAATGCGCATCTGTCCCGAGGGTGATCATTTATTATGTTGCTTGAAGGTAAGCTTGAGTTCTGCGTACTGTCAACATCCTCGTATTTTTAATCACTATGTTAAATGGTTGTATTAAAGTAACCAAATTTGGTGAAACTTTTATGACACATTTAGCAACGTACAGCTATTTTGCAACAAAATTAGCCATTGTTTAAGAGAACATTAATGACATTTTAATTAAGATCAATCTGAGCTAAATACAAGCACTTTAGCTATTTGTGCACCAAAGAATTCAGTGAAGCTGGTTTAAAATGAACTACAAATTAAAACTTCTATATTACACTGGTCTGTGTATAGCATATTGGCTAATGGTAAATAAAATATGCACCACAAGTATACTCATTATTTATATTGATCCCTTTCAAACCATTTAATTTTTATTATTAAGACACAGCAACTAAAGCCATCAATCACAGAAATTTCCGTACGTGACCCATTTCCAATGGGAATCGGATGCGTTAAAAGAAATTTAAATTATCATAGTGCTACACAAAAATGTTGCAAAGCTACTAATGTCACATGCAGTTGGGTAAGGACTCGTTGTATTTCAATAAAAAGAAAGTACAACACTGTTTATCATTTATTAATTATTTCAGCGAGTTGATTCAGGAGATTCTGATAGTAGTTGTATTGCACGGAACAAGGAGCAAAGAACTAAAATAATAGAATGCTGCAAAGGAAAATTGTTGTCATGGCGTGATAATGGTGTGGGCTGGTACTACTGCCCAAAATTGTTAATTGGATAAAATTAGTTCGGAAAAGTTTTATTTAGGTAAGATATTAGAAGTACTAAATCTAGCTGTGAATTGGTATAATATAAAATATGCACCGTATGGTTTATACTATGGTAAACGTTATTTATTAAAAAGAAAAATTACAGGCAAAATAAAATTGTACTGTGAGATCTAAATCAACAATTTATTTATTTTATTTGTTGAATACTTGTTGCCAACGTAGTCATAAAATGACCACGTTCTAAAGAAAATAATAAATACAATTGCATTTTGGAAAAGAATTAACGATATTGAAGTTTTTTTTTTAAATAAAGCTGTTCTTATAATAAATTAAACTTATCTGTCAACGTTTCAGTCTCATCTGTAGACAATCATCAGGACAAGAAATAATATTACAATGCAAAGCACTACTACAAAAGATAATTATCAGAAAAATCATTTATCTAAAACTAATTATTAGCTGCTAGAGATCCAAAAATTAAATATTTAATTTTGCTGTCCATGGGAATTTTCTAATCGTTCCTTCAGTTCGTTGATAAAAAACTCTACAATCGCATTGGTGACAAGCTGCCAAACTCATTTCTAGTTCCCTGTATAAATTATAGCCTGAGTATATTTCCCTGCTTATTTAAGATACGCATAAAAAACTGAATATGAACTTATGTTTAAAGTGAATTGCATGCAGTTTTGGATAAAGTGACAAATCGACAAAAAAATATTCCTTTTTCTTTGCAACAAACCAACTCTGGTATCAAAATGATTGCATAAATATACCTGTAAAACACGAATAAAAACAAAAAACAGCAACTTGTTGTATGCTACTTTTGACAGGGAAATTTTCCACGAATAAATTTTAAACCTTCAACTGTCATACCTAAATAACATGTTGGACAAAGCATTGGAAAATGTGTCTTTGTCAATTTTTATATGTTTTTTTACTTGGAGATAAAGTGGAACTTGTTTTAAGTAAACCTGTTTTCTCAACATTTGCCTAGTTCATCGTACGCTGTCAAATATATAGTACATGCTTTTTCTCCTTCAGTAAGAAAAGTTTACTTGTGCACACAACATCATCTATACATTCCATTGCTCATTTTAAAACGATTTTGAAAATTCCAGGCCATGTATTTTAGTGCAGTGTTGGGAATTATCATTCTGTTTTTGTGGTACATTTTTTCGAAACGTCTTACAAAAGTTAAATTACCATGTGGTCCCCGTGGAATACCAATTCTTGGAAATATTCACCAGCTTCTTGTGAAAAATCCTTATCAAAAATTAAGCCATTTCGCCAACACATACGGGAAAATCTACACAATTAACCTGGGCATGAGCCCAGCTGTTGTAATAAACGACCCAAAACTAATGCGTGAAGTTTTTAGTACATTTCAGGCGACAGGAAAATTTGAAACTGACTCAATTCTTCGAATGACTCAAGGTCCCTACGGTGTTCTCAATTCGGATGGAGATTTGTGGGCGGAACAACGAACGTTTTGTTTAAAAACGATGAAGGAATTTGGTTTCGGAAATAAGCGAATGGAAACTCTGGTGTTATCTGAGGCTGAAACTATATGCGATTGGATAACAAACTCAAACAATAAAAATTACAACGGACTTATCAACATTCAACCCATTTTTATGCAATCGGTTATTAACACACTATGGACAATGGTGTCTGGTACTAAAGAACCACTGGGGGATAGTGAAATCGTTCAACTAATGAATGAATTTGTCACTAAATTAAAGTATACTACTAAAACCGGTCTGGCATTTCTTCCATGGTTAAAGTATTTAGCTCCTGGGTTGTCAGGTTACACCGCATTTGACAAAGCTTGCGCGAACGTGTGGAAATATATTGAAAAAGAGTTTGAGGAACATAAACGGACTTTTATACAAGGTGCTCCAAGAGATCTGATAGATGCGTATATTGAGCATGCAGCGGAGGATATTTTGAAATGGAAAAACTCAGTTGCTACTGTAGTGATAATGTTTGCAGCGGGATCTGAATCAACGTCGGGGGTATTGACGTGGTTACTGTTCTACTTGAGCCAAAATCAAGAAATTCAGAGAAAAATGCAGGAGGAAATTGATGATATTATTGGTGGAGTAGATGAGATGCCGACATTGGACCACAAAGTCAAGATGGCATACACTGAAGCAGTAATTCTGGAAACATTACGAATGTCTTCATTTGCCCCGATTGGGGCCATTCATAAATTATTGGGTGACTTCGAAGTCAAAAGTTGGAAATTTCCGAAGGGGTTGCTCCTAATTGCGAATATGTATCATTGTCATTTTGACATAAGTGTGTGGGGAGATCCAGAAAAGTTTCGACCGGAAAGATTTTTAGGAGAATATGGGCAAAAGCTAAAGGAACACGTGGTTCCCTTTCAAGTGGGAAGACGACAGTGTTTGGGAGAGTATATTGCTAGAGATTTAATTTTTCTATTTGTTACAAAAATGTTCCAAATGTTCAATGTTAAGCCAGATGTAAACGTTAAACCGGGTGAATATTATAAAGCGGATGTTGGATATCTTCTATTTCCTCCACCACTTGGTTTGCTTATATCTGACAGAGCTAGGAAATAGTGGGATAATTTGAAAGCGAAGTTTTAAATAATCTCTATTCTTAATATACGCTGATTAGAATCCTTGATTTAAAAAAATTGTTAAATGCATTACTAAGTTCTGCATGATAATAATTTTGTGTCATAATTTAATTTAATTAATAAT
>JAQFZG010004563.1:0-11584 GCA_034695465.1 Entomobrya nicoleti
TTTTTTGAAAAATTTGGTAATTCGACCTGTGGGGGACCTTTTTACTCTAAGATGTAATTGGTTTAGAAGAATTTTTACGTTTTTGTGATATTCAAAGAGTACTCTTTCTAATGACATGTAAACCGTTCCAAACGACAACTGATTTTTAAAATTATGACAATTCAAAAAATTCATGTCCAGCGAAACGAGTTGCGTAAAATTTGTGTAGGCATAGCGCCCACCAGAGACAACATAAAAGCTTGTACTTTTGCTATTGTAGGTTTTTGATGTTACCCTTCCTTACTAGCATAAAACAAAAGAAATCGGCGAGATGAAATTTTTTACCTGGTCCCGGGTCAAAAAACATACCCAATATAAGAAGTAATAATAAATTCATGAGATGTTATACGATATTATCAGGCGTGTGAATTTCAAAGGCGTACATTGAATTCTTAAACGGTTAGTATTCTAAAATAAGTGGCGAGGTGACAATATGACATTGTCACAAAGCTAAACTGTCTCTATTGCCCATACAAAAAATTGCCCATTTTTGACTTTATTATGAAAATGGTAGGAGTGAATATTTAGCAATTCTAATAACATGAATAGAGTCTAGGACGGTCGGCTTCTTTTGATATTTTGCTAAATTATCAACTCACGTGCTCATAAAATCTTCTAGATATCTTAAGAAATGAAATATTCTATACATGTTTAAATCCAGGTGTGATGGTGGTTGCCTATAAAACGCATTTATTTTTAGACTATCCAAATGACTTTAAGAAAGCTTACGGGATTTTTTGCGAAAGTGAACACGGCAACTTTATTTAATGGAGTAAAGGGGTAGTGGTAGCTTCATTTGGACTTTATTCAGCAGAGTGAACAGTTAGAATTGATGGATTTTACATGAAGTTTTTTACATTTGATTTAAAATTCACAAATTAATCAATTTGTTGACTTTGTTGAGCTTTAAAATAGCTTAAATTGAAGTAATATTTAAATATACTGTTTCTTTCGGGGAAAAGTTTAAGCGATAAAAGTAACCATGTCAGAAAATCGTGATAGTGGTGGGAATTCTTCGGAGGGAGAAGAAATTGTGATGTTTTCATGTCGAAAATGTGGTCAACAATATACTCAGGCTGAAAAAGAGGCTCATCGAGAATTACACGAAAAACAAGAGAAAAAAGCGGGGTAACATGTTTTTAAAAATTAATATGGATTATCTCAGTTTTAATAGTTTAATATTAATTAATTACTACTTTGATGGATGTAGGCCTTCATCTCAGAAGGAATCTGAAGAACAAGTGCCAATGAAGCCAGACAGCGAGGATGAAAATGCGGAGTGGTGAGTATTTCGATTATATATTTTTTATTAACTTATTTATAGACAGATATATATATATATATGGATTAATTTGTATTTAAATAGGAGCAGTGATGATACAGGGAAGAAATAACTTTGTTTCATTGCCGAATTTGTACTCAAATCGTAACTGAAGCAGAGAAGGGAACCCATCGAGCCATGCACATGAAAATTCGTGAGAATTCGACAAAATTATTTGACAGGTGAGAATTTGGAATATTATGTGCATTTTAATAAATTTGAGAACAAATTTGTACAAGTTTTTAAAATGATGTGAAAAATAAATTCGCACAATTTTGAAGATTATTAATTGTAAATTTCCTTGTTTGTTTTTGTATAGTTCTGAGGAAAAATTAAGCGACTTGAAAATAGGATAAAAATGTGCAATGTTCAATTGCAGCGTCACAGCAAGTTTCTAAATTTTTAATAGCTTTTGACTTAAGCCTGTTTAAATTGTAAGACGTAAATGGTAACAAAGTGTATCTTTATTTCATCAAAATGGGAAATGCCATGAAATAACCATAATAAATATTCATAAAGTTAATCATTCAATGTTTGATGTAAGTTTCATTTTGATTTTTAAATTAAGCATAATTTTTTAGGGATACTTAAGAGTAAAAAATTAATGATTATTATTATTAGTGTAATTTACATAATTGGTTTCTAGGAAAAAATGCAAAAATGGCAGGATAATAACAAGCTTAAACGTCACACAATTTTTTTATACCCTATCCTGTATAAAAAATACACTCAATTTTACTATATGTTATAAAAGTGTTTAAAGTTCGATACTATTTTATTAATGTTTGAAATGTATATCTGCTAATTACTAAATTGTGCATACCATAATGTATAAATTTGTTTCGGTTATATGCATTAAAAAAATTATAAATGTCTTCCAAAATTCGTATATAAATATTCTAATTTTATGGGTTTCTCTATTTATCGTAAAAATAATTTTTGCGGTGATAATAATAACTAGGGTGATCATTTTTTGCGGCGGAAGAAAACGAGAATCAAACGTGAATCTGGTATTACTGTATAGCAAATTGATGAACATGAGTAGAATTTGGGACTGTCGGCTAAATCATCACCACGACATATTATTGAACAATGTGTTCCTCTGTTTATTGTTATATGGTCATACGCATATAAATTGTATCCCAATGGGGGGGGGGGAATTAATCAAGAACTAAAATATGAACGAACTGCTGTAGTATCTTTCTATGTTGAATTTTTCTGATTGAGATTTTACAAGATAATTTTATAACATAACATTTCCTTCATGTCACTTATTTGATCTTTTGATTTGATACAAAACAGTTATTTTTATAAAACCATCACATAAAAAATACAAATAATTCCCGTTCTGAGTTTAGTAAAAAAAACCACCATTGAAAAAGTTAAGTGTCCGGGATGAAGTTCAAGTAAACCGAATTGTTCTTTTTTATGGTATGCGTGAAAAATAAATCACTTGAAAGGATGCCATAAAGTATTTTTTTTGTCGAAAATAGTAGTCCCTTTGAAACGTATGAGAAGTGGGGATAAAGAATGTATGTATATTGCACTGTGTATTTCTAAAAGGATTTTTCTATGAATTTGTGACAAAAAGGTAGGGAAAGGGACACCATTCAAAGTTTTAAGCTTGGGATATGTCTATAAAATAAGTTGTTATTTTGTGCACGTGCACCTCTACATAAAAACACACACATGCTTTGTAAACACAATACTCCTGTATTGTTGGGACACAAAAAGAAATTTTCGAGTTAAAAAAAACTTGACTCAATTTTACAAATTCACTCACTATCACCTTGATTATTTTGTAGTGATGTTTAGCTTTTTTGAGTCTGATTTGTAGTTGGTCGAGTAACGTGAATGGAATTAGTATTTGTAAAAAAAATTATACCCATTTTTTCTCATTTGGACTAAAGTAAAATAGTTATAAATAAAAAAAATTTAGTAGTTTGAAGCAACCAGAAATGTCTGATAGTAGCAGTGATTTTTCGGGGGAAGAAGATCTTGTGTTGTTTTCATGCCGAAAATGTCGTCAACATTTTACTCAAGCGGGAAAAGAACTTCATCGAGCGACTCACAAAAATAAAAAAGGGACAAGGTAAATTATTTAATTGATTAAAGATTTGTGCTCTCTCTTAATTACATTTTCGGTTTTAAAGATTTACTATTAGGTTTTAAAATGTTGATTATTGTAGGCCATCGACTCGAAATAAATCTGAAGAACAAACAGAGATTCAACAGGAAGTTGAAGTTGGAGCAAGACGATCAGCAAGACTAACAGCTAAAAAGATGGTCAGCAATGGAAATAAAAAGGAAATAGAATGTTTGACTGTAGAGCCTGAGGACAATAACGAAAATGAGAACTGGTGAGTTAAGTGTTTCGATTGAAATATTTTTTATGGCTTTATTATCGTGACCAAAGTGTGAAAAGTGTAACATGTATTTATTTTTAATAGGGGCAATAGTGATCCTGATGAGGAATTAGTTATGTATCAATGCAGCTTATGTAGTAAATATGTTACTGAAACTGAAAAGGACTCGCATCGAAAAATGCACAATGAAGAGAAACGAAAAAGGTAGACTTTTAAATCGATTTTGATAAAAAAATTGAATTTTTAAGCTTAATTTTTTTATTTGTATTTATGTTTTTTGAATCAAGGGAACCGTCGTCACCAGCAAGGCGTTCCAAGAAGAAACTAAAATTTTACTCCAAAACTATGCGTATTGGGTAAATATTTTAAACATCACATTTATTTTTATAATTATCCTGTCGAGAAAATTGTCCAAATTGGAAGATAATTAAATATAAATATTTTGTTGGTTTGATTAATTTTTTAGGAAAATTTATGAACGGGAACAACAAACTAATGTTTTTTTTGGTCAGTAATAAAGCATTTAAGTATATATTTAAAGCAGCTACAAAAGCAGCATAGAAAAAAGATTAAACGACAAAATGAATTGGAACTATGAGCACTGCAATAACTATATACATTTAGTTTAAAAAAAAGTTTAGTAATTAAATTTATATTTAAATTGAATTTCTTATAAAAATAATACTTAAATTTAACATTGAATTTTTAAACTGAAATAATTTGTGTAAAAAAAATTATATATAAATTTAAAAATTGGTTTTGTCTATGCATTATAAAAAACATGACAAATGAATTATTTAGCTTTCAAGATCAATTATATTGTCAAAGTTAAATAATTACACTAATAAAACTGAAGAAATAATTAAATGTTTTAGTTTGTCAAAAAACTCCACCGACTAAAAATATCGACATTATAAGATGTAAGGTTTGCATGGGCGTCATAATATTTTTTGT
Source organism: Entomobrya nicoleti (assembly GCA_034695465.1). Lineage (NCBI taxonomy): Eukaryota > Metazoa > Arthropoda > Collembola > Entomobryomorpha > Entomobryidae > Entomobrya > Entomobrya nicoleti. The sequence goes on from JAQFZG010004563.1 coordinate 4,681, forward strand.
AAATTTATTTACCCTGTGATATAATGCGTATAGTTGTACGTGTAAGTATAGCATGACTTAACTTTTTAGACTTAAAAAATAAGTTATGGGATTTGAATGTCTAGTAGTATGAAAGAAATTTGGGACAGTTGGCTTATTTTAATGTAATGCCAACACACTTACAGATGGGCACATAAAAGCTTAGGGATCCTGACATAAACACTTCGTTTGTTCATTCTCAATATTCATAATGGATACAAAAAAAAAACTAGGAGGCTTTTGTCATATAAATTGTAATCCTTTTTTGGAGTGTAAGAAAATTGGGCATGTTTTTAAAGCATGTAGACCTAATAGATAGGTGCATGGAAAGAAGACCCAAAATAGATGACCAAAATCATACAAGCCCAAATGGAATTTTGACCCAAGGAATTATGACCAAAATGAATTTTAAGCAAAACGGAATTTTGACCAAATTTTCCACGGCATATTTTTTTCTTGAATTAAAACTATTAAACAGATTTAATTCGAGAAGTTTTAAATTATACATTATAATTCTATATGTAATTCTTTCTCCAACGGATTCTGCTCCTGTTAGAGTTTTTTTATGCAAGTCCAAACAGTAGGGTGAGATCCTTGCAAAGTGCAATTTATTCTGTGATACCATTTTTCAACAACATTATGACTTCTTGGTAAATAAATGAGCAAATTTTCCAGTTGCAGGTGATTCACTGGTACTCACTATTTAATTGTACTACTATTTGGCTAGTTTTCATGATCGGATTTTCGAAAACTATGCTCCGTAGTACAATATTTATTGCATGCTTTATCAACTATTCTGAGTTTTGTGCAAACTTCTCATGTTTGTCCATGGTCACTTAATAATTAGAACAAAAAACTGTTTTCCTTATTAAAATCATACACAGTTAAGCTAGCATGGCAGCCTTTTCTTTAATTGGAACACCTGAAATATTTGAACTTATAACGAATAATATAAACAACTTTCAAACGAAATCATATGTACGTATGTGAACTTTGAGACCCTTCTAGCAACCATCTATAAAGCGTATTGTACTATCTTCCTTGAATCGAGGTGCAAAATATGAGAAGTCGAACTCTTAAATTGAATGAAACAGAACCTAAGTACCATTCAACACATATTTATGTCAAAATTCCGCTTTGTAATTATTATAATTGGGGATTTTTTCCATTGGGTCTTAAATTTTGGGTCTTCTAAGCATTTTGTTTTTTTGGTTTGGGTCAAAGTTCCGTGAACCAATAGATATTTTTCGGGAAGAAAGTTTTTTGGGTATAATAAATATATATTGCTCTACATCCAATAAAGCACGTATACTTGTGAAATTCGTTTTTATGAATTGGTTGGCTTTGGTGCACGTGCACTTTCGAAGGCTTATGAACATAAAATAGAAAAATAATGCATTAGGATGTAAACAGGGATATAATGTAGGGGCTTTAAGATGTATTCATTTTTCTACAAACGTGCATGAGCACTTGATTTAGTTGAGCAGCTGACTAGCTTCCAGCAAGTTTATTTATTTTTTGTAGATTGAGTTCAAATACAGTTTTAAAGCAAATTCTTAGTCTGTTGATATTTTTCTGAGATATTTTCTAGTGTAAATTGAAGTAGTTATAAAAAATTTATTAAGTTAGTGTGAAATTTATGCACAAAAAAATATGCCGGCTTCTGACATTGAAAGTGTTGACAGCAGCAATGCTACTGATACGGAAGAAGTTTTGCTGTTTGAGTGTAAAAAATGTGGTCAACATTGTACCTTAGCTGAGAAGGACTCTCATCGTGCCATGCACAATGACAAGAAGAGAAAAAGGTAACATATCTAATTATATTTATTATTATTGTTTATTATTGTAAATTGTTATTAAATGTTTAAGTAATTAAACAATTATTATATTACATTATTATTATGTTTAGGGCACCGTCTCCAGGTGCATCTGAAGCGCCAACACTTTTTCAACCTGTGGCACCCAAAACACAGAGAAATGTCACGGCTTCCGGTCGAGCGACAAGACGAACAGGGCTCTTAGAGGTGGCCCATACAAAAGCTGATAAGAGGGCGGAAAGTGAGAAGCGAAGGTCTATAAAGAAATATGACAAAAGTGTTAAAGCGTAAGTTATTTAAAAAAATACATGATGCAATTTTTTTGTGTGAATTGTCGTAAAGAAAACATAAATTTTAACATAAACACTTACAGATTTTTTTTGTATTTTCACAGGATTAAATGCAAAGGTGTGTAAAAGGTCATGGTTCAAAGAAAGCTAAAAAGAAATCAATTTTAAAAAAGGTCTCTATTTTATCACATTTCCGGACTGTATAGTATGTATTTATTATACATATATGAAACATTGTATTATTTTCCATCCATTTTTACTTCAAAGTTCTCTTATTGATGGGACGTGTGTTATCTTGAGTTTTTATACGAATTTTATTTTTTAGATAAGTATTTCATTATATACTGTCCACACTATATAGTATGTATAAATTATAGTTCTCAATTTGTTAGAAAATTATCACTCCAAATAGTTAGAATTCAGCAAAACGATCATGTGTAAAAAAATCCACGTATATTTACGTACGTAAAATTAATAAAACATTAAAAATGACAAGGTAAAAAAAGTTGTTGGAAAATTTCATTTGATTCACCATAAAAATAATTTGCAAGCCAGTGGGTGTTTTATGACAGAATTTACTTTTGTATACGTGCATTTAAATGCAGTGCAGTCCTTAAATGCAACTTGTGATGCTAAAACAGCTGATTAGATTATCTATACGGATGGGTAATGAATATGATTTTTTTTAAATATTGTACCAAGTTAATTGTCATTATCATACAAGCCTTTGAATGACTTTGGTAAATAATTTTTATATCGCTGAGATGACCATAATTATTAACAAGTGAACATTATTGTACATACGTTTTTACACAGCTCAAACATAAAACATTGTTTAAAGTTAAAACTAATTGTTAGGATATACTCGTGGTTGGACATTAATTTCAATTGTATAATCCAGCTCTAGTTTAGATTCATTTACAATTTCTCTGGCAAGTTTGAATAGTTTTGAAAACATGTCCAAAAATTGTTTGAGAAGTCTTAAACTTGTTTTGTACAGCGCTTTAATGCGTGTAATATTTTCACCACAAATGAATACAGTTAAATCAATAAGCAAACCAACGCCGGGAATTAATGTTAAAATAGCTACAGCTGTTTTCCCACCACCAGACTCTTTAGACGTTGAGTTTTGCATATTTGCAGACAGTAGCTCCTCACTATGAAGATTTAGTTTTAAAAGAAAGGAGAAGTCAAAGTGCTTTTGCCACCATTCAAACACGCCCGCCTCATAAAGATATCTTGCTCGAAACACTAAATTGGATGGAAAAGCTCCTTCGAACATATATCCCCAAAATGTTTCAAGTATTTTATCTTTCCCGAAAAAGCTAGGTTTGCCCAAAAGCTTTTGTATTGTGTAAACCATAAGGGCGTCATGCCTGGATAATATAATTGCAGATTTGTTGCATGGATTCATATGATTGTTCAGAATGGTGGGAACGCTTTCCAAAAATCCTTCCCCATAATCCGGTAACATTGCAGAGTTGTTGATGTATGTCCACATTTGCTTGGATATTTCATCTTTCAGAAAACTTAAACCTAAGTCAAATGATTGGGTGAAAGGTCTTATCCACGTCATTAACTGGTACCACAATTCAGAAACTACTGGTAGTGCCTCGTGAGTGTTTACAGGGCCATGCTTCTTGTGTAGCTTGCTAAGTTCACTAATGTTAAATACTTCCGCATTAAGATCAGTGAGCAAGTTTCTTCTACGCGTGTAAGTATTAAACTGATATGTTTCTAGCATTTTGAAAGTGTCGAATTTTAGCAGTGGAGGTTCAGCTGTTAGTCTCGTCACGTTATCTCCCTTGTATAATGTACTTAAATACAACCAGGTAATTGGAACAAAGAAGGTGCAAAAAAACAATGATAGTTTCGTAGTTCTGCCAACCTTGTAAAATATAATATAAGATTGGTCTAAAATAGACCAAAACGTGAAAAAGTATAAATCATAATAACTTTTTGCATTGGCGGCCAGCTCCTTTGATAATTTAGCAGTCGAGGATACGGCAAAACATATAGTGAAAATGTGGACCCAAGTTGCCAAATCAAAAGGAGAAATCAGTTCTGCTAACTGACTTGCCCAGTGCATTCGTTCCTTATGACAACTCACAAAATATAGTCGATTGATTTTTGTTACTAGTCGCCAATCTGGAAACAAATTTCGAGATCTCATGCTAGTTCGCGCAACCATTGGTTGAAACACTGGATGAGAGTTTATAGGCTGTGTTAGGCTACAAGAATCGACAATTATGTTTTCCCACTCATTATAGTAGATGTCATAGTCATCAGAAAATGTGATATTTGCAGAGTTGGGTAGAAGCATTGAGGTTAAGTGTTTGTCAGCTAAGTAGAAAAGGTCCTCAAATTCGTCGTCGACAGAAAACATGTGGATGTATTCCAGAACATCACGTCGTTCTTCTGTGTTGTTGTAAAGAGGTTCTGCAATTAGAAGAACTTTAACGGAGTGGGGAAAAGGATTAATTTGTGTGATTTCTTGTAACAGGTTCTCTAATTCGTTAGTGGACGTTGGAACAGTGGTTTTTTGGACTTCTATGGTCTTGAATGAATCACAAGGATTGCAATACGGACACAAGGTTTTCAATGAGTGGGAAGGGTATTCCCAGATAAGTACATTGATTGATAATCTGGGAAAGAGCAAAATGTCAGCTAGCACTCCAGCAGTCCATTTTTTAACGTCATTTTCTTTTGCACAGATTGAGTCCGCAGCTGAGTCACAGATAAGTAGGGAGATTACGGGGACTGTATTCAAATATTCAAATAATCTCTTCCAGCTGTCGGGTCCATCGGCTATATCCATGTTAATCAAAGTGGGATTTTTAAGAACACTTTCCCAGTGCCGATTTGTGGTGTACATTTGTGGAGATTGTTGCTCGGTTGGTGGGTCAAGATATACGTTTGCTTCACAAGCTTTGTTTTTACTTGAGAGTTGAAATGACTCTGTGAAAGTTTGTGTTACATAATTTTGGGCGATTTGGTGCAGTGGTAATTCTAAGTTTTCAGTGTTGACATTAGGACACGTTGATGAGTTGAAAAGTATAAATGTAGAGCGGAGTTCGAATGGATACAACTCGTTCAGTTCGCAGAGAGACAAGTAGCGAAAAAGAAGAATAGGGTTGCGGACTTGCTTAAAATCAATATTGGACCCTCTGAAATTGATGATGCGGATATTACAGCGGGCAAATGAATTAATTATATCGAGGGGTTTCGGAATGGGATCTTTTGGTGACATGAAAGGGTTTCCGAATGTGAAATCATTTTTAAAGAAGACGATCAATAGTAAACAATATTTTAAATCGGAGACAAATTTGGTTATTTTCCACATTTTCTTACAGTTTTTTTTAAAATTTAATTTTAATAATTTTAATTTTTAAGTTTTATAAAAGTTATTGTATCTAATATCTCAGATGTTGTAAAATGAATCTAGTTCATCGACGTTTTAATACCTTCTAAAGAATCGAGCTGCGTTCTCTCTGGTGACACGTCATCTAGACCGTATTTTAACTACCCTGATTGAGAGCTCATGTATAATTGTAATAAACTATGTATAGTTCTTATGTGTATGTTGTTTTAGTTATTCGAAGGAAATGTCATAGCGAAGTGAACATGCAATGTTTTCTCCAACACTATGAGACATGCCTTGGGATAGAGAATATTTTCCAATTAAATTTCAATCAATTTTTAAAACTACTTTCCAAGAAAGCTTTTAAATATCCGGGGAAAAATATGTTTACTACATTTGGTACTAAGAGATAACTAGTTCGAATTGTAATTATCTTACGATTATACAAGAAAGAGGATGTGTGTATAAATGAGTAATGCTTTTTATATGGCGTTGGACAAAATATAGTATTATGTAGTTGGACATTATTAGCGAAATATTAATTAATATAGCACATGTATTGATTTGTCCTTCTTACAGCCAAAAATATAATTTTAAGCAGGAATGACTTTAACCAAGCCTTAGTTACGAGGCATCACAGCAAAACTTTTATAATGATGAAGTGATATGGTAGTGGATATTTTAAATGTATAAAAGACGAATACAGGCCGGTCTGACGTTAATTGGAACAGAAATACTTTTCCGGAAACATGTATGTAATATAGACACGGCGGAGTTTTTGCTTTGCGTAGTAAGCGCGTGTATAAAAAAAGACTTTGATGTGATATGATATGATACGAATGCAGCTAGAGTCCAGCATTTTTACATGTAAATGTAATTTTAATTGATCAAGTAACCTGAACATATGCACATATATCTGTTAATATTTATATGTAGATTTAATAAGTTGCTACAATTATGCATCACAATGTTACATGTTTAAGAGTACCACACATTATGCATCACATACTGTAATCAAATCAGGAGTAATCATCATTCATTACAATTATTATTATTTTTGGGTATCTATTTATGCTGTAAAATTGCATGCATAAATGTATACGATAATGCTATGTTGAAAAAAGCAACAAAGAACCTGTTTCTACTCTACGTTTTATAAGGGCTCACTCACATATAACGATGTCACATTAAATATTTCATTAATAAACTAGAATTTTTGAAGCGTTGCAATTTTCATTTAGAATTTAGTCTTTCAAAACATAACATGGCACAGCTAACTTTTTCTATTGGAAATAATAAAAATAGCATGATGAGTGAATGCACCCTTAAGTAGAAATGTAATTTAAGCTGGCTTGGGAGTTCTAAAAATAGAATGCATACAGAAAAGTACCTAAAATAACGATTGTCCACACACAAAA
>JAQFZG010004564.1:0-11583 GCA_034695465.1 Entomobrya nicoleti
CCATATTTGCAGCGAAGCGTTTTTGTCTCATATTTATACATTTAGCATTGTTCCGTTAACCATTTAATTCTAAAATATTAAAAACTGCTACAAAAATGCGAATAATCTTTTAAAGAATTAACTAAATTAGCAGTTTCTAACTAATAATTTTATCTTTGCTATTACTGGATGGATAAATCAAATCTACGTACTTGCGATTTAGGAGTGCAAATCACTGTTTGTTTTTGTTGTGATAATGTCCTAATTTTTCATACAAGTTAATTGCAGCAATGACACTTTTAGTGCATGCTATTTTGTATGCAGTTGTTTTATGTTCTTTCATTCTAGCTAGCTCATTCATAGCTGATATTGCGAGAAAAAATTATTGAATGAGATCTATGTTTGTATCCAGATCATTCCAGTTTGCCGAAAGGCTCGCATATGAATATTTTAAGTTAGATTCTTGACTCCTTTCTTTCTGTATTTTTTATTTATTTTGATAACTCATTGTCACGCGTGTCTTATTAAATTATTGATGCACACGAGTGAGTGCGTTAGTTGTAAGAAAAAAGTAAACAACCTTATCTGTGAAATAAATAATAAAAATCGTTTTTTGACTGTTCATACCTGACCTGATTTTGACACTTGCTGAAACCAATTCTCTTCCCATCACGTTTACAGTAAATCATACATTTAACCATCTTTGTATATTTATTAAAATAAATTATGCAGATGGCTCAATAGCTTGGTCATCAATCAACAGCAGAAAAATATTGTTACGGTTTTCTCATGTTTATGCGTCTCCATTCAGCTCAATTTTGGTTTTGCTCCAATAACAGAAAGAAGAATGATTGAAGTGTTTTTGATATGTTGTACCTATAATTTTGGGAAGTACGTGCACCTTTAATTATCTTTCGATTATTATGATAATGCGTTTTTTATTATTATTGTGGGGCAAATGTCATAAAAACGGTTTGTCGCAAGATAAATGAATTAAGTAAAATTGAATCGAATGGAGATATAAGATGATCGTTAAGGCAAGGCATCATATTTCGTCCACGTCATATTTGTATATCTGCCCCAGGCTGGGGAATGAATTTGCATACTTGCAGTACTTATAACTGATTGAATGAAGTTTTAAGATCAATAATATCATCATAAACGTCTATATGGATATTTCATTGGTTTTTTGACATGTCATGGTTGGTTTTTGTTAATGGAAGGAGAAAAAAAAACTTGTAATCAAGTATTTAAATTAATTTGAGTTATAATTAAATTTAAAATGAGTTAGCTCTGTGAGTATTTATGGTTTGCATGGCGAATGTTAAGTTATTTGAGGAGAAACGATTATAACAACTTAATTGATAGCAATTCGTTCGATTTCAATTTTTTTAATATTTGGCTTTTATTTAAAAAAAATTATCAACGTCATATATTTTTCCAGAATAAGCAGTTAAAGTATCGCTACCAGTAGATATATGTATGTGGAAAATCGTTGAAATTGAAGTTAGTGGCCGCAGTTTACTAGGATTACCCTTCAATGAAGCCTCCATATTTGATACATTGTAATTTAGTCAAGATAACAGCAAGCTGAAAACATGTTGAACTGTATGGATCGATCAAAATATCTTTTAAATTTCCGTCATTTAAGATGAATGATAATATGATAATGAAAATAACGACGGAGTGTTTTCATCAAAATCCAATGATTGGGTATCGAAATCGAAGTGCAATGAATTATGAATATGGCAATTGCTGAGGGAACCTGTTACTATTTTCATGATGCAGTCAAACTTTTTTTTCCAAACAAATTGCATTATTGCATAATTAGTTTAACTACTCATTAAAAATTACTGGTCACATCAAGTAATTATATTTACCAATGAAAAATAGGGTTTTGCATAAGCTCATTTTTGCACCCTCTAAATTGCTGCTGCAGTTGGCAGGGCAGGTTTAAAAAACATAAATATTATTATTAAAATTAACAATATGTTAATCTGCATCTTGTTTGCACATGATAATAATTACACCTGTTAGAAATATGCAAGGTTATTCCAAACCCTAATTGCAATTCGCAATATATTTCATTTCGGACCAACTTCAACTATGTGTGGTTCATATCAACTTGTAGTAATTACTCAACAACAAGAAGCAGCATGAGTAGCAATAGCATTAATTAACGAATGCAGATAAACTGAAGCAAGGTTAGTTTTTATGTTTTTAAACAATTACTTTTGTCATCTGCAAGTCGTGGTGTGGTTGTGCCTTTAACTGATATGAGCAATAGTCCGCAGCTAAATGTCTAATTCACAACTGAGTAATGACCAATTTTCTCAATTTAATGATCAATTTCATGAAGATTTTATATTTTCAAAGACTTTATTGATTCATTCAAATCGTTCAATCAATAAAAATTAAATTTATGTGTAAATTCTACACTAGAGCTTAAATGCTTTCCATCTACAAACGCTGCATTGATTTTTCTAATGTCGATTCGATTACAATAATAAGTATAAAAATTCACTTGTTTAATCATTTCACCAATTAGGTTGGTAAACCAATACTAATGTATTAATTCAGCTACATAGCTGCTCCGTTTTATGAACAACGCCACTAGTTATCCACAACTACGCTTAAAAAATACTCTAAAGTATGCATACATTTGTTAACTAGTGTCATATTTTTCACTGTGCAAAAAAGTAACCGAACCAGAATTTGTTGCCAATAAAATGCACAAAAATGAAATGGAAAAATGATAAAAGGTCTAGTAATTTCGTTTTTCTAGCCACTATATTCAAGTGCAGTGTTCTTTTTTTTGTTCAAAAGATCTACGCAAAATGAGCATTATGCATTAATTGTGTTATTATCCATATTATTCGTCACTATGCGGTCCCTATTAACAAACACCAATAATACAGATGATAAAGGATAATCAAGAACGCACATTTAAAAAACTATACAAACTGATTTATGATCACATGATCTTGGCAGATCGCCCTTTTGAGTTTTTTTAGCAAACTAAAAATTCTGCCGTTGCGGTTGCATTGCATTAAAAACATAATTTTATGTCCATTTTTGAATTTTGCAGAAAGGCACCATAAACAGCAAATAGGTGAATACAATTTTTCATGTTTCCCATCTAATAATTAATGTTGCCATTTATATTAAGATTAACTCGCTTTGCGTTTGGTGACTTTTTTTGCGTACAATGTTGCATAAAAGTGTTTGCCCGCATGCTTTCTTTGTAAACATGCGTAATAATAATTTAAGCGTTCGCCAAAAATTTACGACCCTGCCAAGGAAATTTTTAAAGTAACTTCACAATTGAATTCTTTCAACCGACTGTGATGGAACCACCGCTTTGACCGTCAACCATGTTATTATAACTCGATAAGATGCAACTTTTAAATGCCTTCTTGACACTTCATTTTTCTACCGACGCTACATATTACAATATTATAATGGGATCTGTCCCATGGGCGACAATGCGCTTGTAAATAACATTGTAATAATCAAGTGGTTCATATCATAGTTCACTAGAGTTTTTACTCAAGCTGTGGTGTTGGTGTTACAAAATTATCTTCTTAGAAGAAAACTGCATAATTGATCAAGCCAACTAACAGTTGGCAGTAGGTCATTTTTTTGTATTTTTTTAAACGTGCTGACAATGAGAAATATCGATAAGTATATGTGTAGCATTATTAAAACACAACTGATTAACATTCAAAATTAATAATTTCATTTACGCAACTGAAACTTAAGTGGAAAAAATGCACTAAATTTAAACAGCAACCAGTTCATTAATTCTAAAGGATTATTGAGAACTATTTCCAAATTTAATTATAATGATAATGCTTATGCTACTCATTATTGTTCATTGTTGGAGGCAGTATCGTCTATTACAGGTGTGCTCCTCCAAAAGAAAATTTATAATAGGTATATTATATTTTAGTAAAACTACCTAAATATATATGCTTGACTTATAATAGGTGTTTTATGAATAATTAATTCCTACTTTTAATATTCATACTCAGCAAATAATTATAAACAAATAAATTAAAATAGAATCATGTTGAAATTCATGTCACTATTGACGGTATGATGATGAGAGGGAGGAATATTCATAAAAACGTTACAAAGTTATGTTTTTGGTAGCTACTACCTTTCAGAAAAGGTTGACGTTGACAGTTTAGCCTTCTTCTTCGGCGATTTTATACCCAGTTTGGACAAAAGAATACACCTCTCTGTGACGTTCCTAGGAGCGCTCAAAAGATTTTGACAGGTAGGTACAAATAGGACCACAACGGTTTCAAAAAATTTAAGGCGTAGCTATCACTATGGTTGCAATAATGTTCTTTTAACCGCTATTCGTAAATTTACTTATTGCAAGCTAAAAGTCGTAAAATGAGAAGTAATTGCCGAAAAACGTCAACCGATCATCATCATCAAACAAAAATGTCAAAAAAGAATGCACCTTTGTACCTTTTTTGACTTCATGATTGACTTCTCTAAAATAATAGCCATGTTGCATATTATTGTTAAGAGAGGCGTTCGATGATAATGCTGACGCATTTTCCACCATTTAGATTCACGTGCTATACATCTGTAATTGTTGTAATAATATGCACATCGTATCGTTAGATAAAGGAGCGAGCTTGAACCTGACAAAGAAAATGAAAAGGTGGTGGTGTGGTTTGGATATTTGTAAAAATGGTAACAGTAGCTGAAAAAAACGTAGGTAAACATCCCTAATTGTAATGCTTATCAACTACAAAAACAAAACGGTAACATTTATAATCAGATGGCATAAAACAATAATATTTTTCGTTTTTTTATCACTCCACCTTCTTATGCAACGGGTGCACATTTTCATCTTGGATTTTATTACCGCTGACACCATCATCGCATGAAATGAAGCGCATATCGTCCATCCAAACTAGTCAACGCAAAAAATAGTAGAAAACTGCATTCAATAAAATTGCATTTAAATGAGGATAGTTATAACTGAAGTCGCCAACCGACCAGAATACCAATTTGCATTTTACATCATTTCTCACGACGACGCACGGCCGTTGATCATCTACCAAACTATTATGATTATGATGTTTACCCAATTTACGATTTATAAGGCGTAGTATACACCATACTGTAATAGACGTAAACATGGTCTTTAACATTAACCGTGACGGTTAATATAGTACCATTGACATTGTATCGTTAAGGTACTCGGTAATTTTCAATTAGAGCAATAATAATGCTCTGCACAAATTTCCAACTTATTTGTTGTGATTGTTTATTGGAAGAGTTAATGGATCATCCCTTTCAAAGTTTAGAGCCAGTGCCTAATGAAAAGTTTGAAAAAAATACGATAAATTGACAGTAGTAAACATTACGATCTTGCAATTTGTCTGTACCGGTGCCAAAATGCCTTAATATGAAACTTGATTATTGCTGATTTGATTGTTCTATGGATGCTGTTTGTAAGTATGTGTGGTGGTGGGTAATGTGATGATTACAAATATATTTTAAAAGCATTTTGTATACGACAGGAGCATTTTTTTGCGATAATGATGATGATGGTTATATTGGGTGCAATGCAATTGAAGGTAGTCTTTTTTATTGTTTGGTTTTCGGCAAATGGGTTTACTAACAATAAGTAGCGCGACTAACTGGGATTGGTCTGCTGGTCCGGTCAACAAAGCTGGAAAGTAGTAATAACATAAAAATGCATAACACGTGAAAGCTACTTTATTTCATAGATAAGTTCTGAAATTAGATACCTGAGGTGGGAAAAGTGAAGCATTTTGATGAGGTAACTAACGATACCAAAAAAGGCGTTAAATCTCGTTAAAATTTACGGCAAATTGTACTGCTGTCAGAAATAGAATAATGATGATAAACGCGCTACTTCCTTAATGCTTACAGACACTATTACTTGTGACAAATATACACATATTTTAAGTTAAATTGTTTGGGAAAAAATAAAATTTGTACACTAATGTCATTATTACGGTAGCTGATGTATAGGTATCCTTAAGTTATTCATCCACATAATGATGATTGATATCATATTATATTTATAACACTGTGCCTCGTAATGAGGCTTCCGCCTCAATCCATAATTTTAATGCCGTTGGCGCCATGCGCTTGATTTCATTCGATGATACGACGGTATATGATATAGGTGCCATTTATCGTTACATTGTTATTGCAAATCAAGCATGAAAGGTTTGATATTGATATTGAAATCGAAATCGTACGGTTATGGTATCATATCAGTTAACAGTAAAAAGTGACTTGTTACATATTACATGCACCTTGATGAACCAGATAAATAAATATGCTAAGTGGTCGAGTCGAGATGACCAACCAAGTAAACAATATTAGAGTAATCATTGATGATGACGGTTTGGAAAAATATAAATTAAATGATCATAGCTTGATTAGTTCTCATTTTCAGCTTGGAATCATATTGGGTGTGAACTACACAGAAAACTACTTAAACAAATTGCATGCAGATTTCTACATAAATAGCGCTGCATCAAAAATACATTGGAACAATAGCAGTGAGCTGGTGAGTAAAATGTGATTGTGGTGAATACAGTGAAAAAAATATTTTCAAGAAATATTGCCTTATTTTGGACTATAAAAACCATTTGAGAAATTTGTAATAAAAACCAAAAGAAAAAAGTGTAGTTCTACGCCTAATAATTTTGGACAAAAGTTTCGTTTTTATAACATTTCCAAGGTGAGTTTCAATGAAATACATAGATCATAAACATATATTAGTCATAAGTATCATTTAACTCGGAGTAAAATTTTCTCCAAAATTTGCAGATGTCCCCATTTCTCACCCTACTTCTTCTCATTTCGCCCCTGTCTGTAATCTCCAGCAATCTTCACACTGTCCTAAGCCCTTTTTCTGTCAACCCTTCAGTAGAGGTATTTAGTAGTCCTGTGACTAAAGTGGAAACTATTAGCTTATCTCCAACTTACGCAAAAACCTTTTCTGCTCCCTCTCTTGGAGCGGTTGCAGTTGCGGGTGCAACTTTGTCAAATGCCCCAGTGGTCCAAAGAATTGAGTCTTACTCTTCCGGTGATAGTAGCAATTCTGAAATTCGGGATCTTCTTCGTAGTTTGTTAAGTGAGCTGAGAAGTGGTAAATCATCAGCACAATCCTTTTCCGCCCCTGCTGCTTCCCTTAGCTCATCTTATGGAGCTCCATCTGCCTCCCCAGTTCGATCTTCGTATGGTGCCCCTGCTCCTCTAAGTTCCTCTTATGGTCCACCACCTTCAGATTCATATGGAGCCCCACCTGCAGAACCTTCCGACTCTTATGGAGCTCCACCAAGAAATACCTATACCGATTCCAGCGCCCCATCCTACCCAGATAATACCCGAAACCAAAAGCCAGAGAAAGTTGTGGTTCTTCAACAAAGACAGCCAGCCGCATATGTTTCGGCTCCAACTGCTGCCGCTGTAGCCACCCTCCAAACCAGGGCTCCTGCCGTTCAGGAAGTCGTCAGAACTGTTTACCAGCCAGTTTATGTGCCAGTTCAATACTCACAACCTCAAGTTCAATACTCTCAACCTGAAGTTCAATATCAACTGAGTCAACCAGTCACTCAATCTGTGCTTACTGGAGTACCGACTTCCATTAACACCGGGGTTTCTGCTGTTGCATACTCCACAATTCACAGTCGACCTGCATTCGCCATCCAACAACAATATTCGCTTCCAACAGTTGTTCAACAAGAAGTGCAACAATATGCAACCTTGCAATCTGCTGGTACTTCAGCAGCAACTGCAGTTCTTGATGGATCTTCCAATGGAGGATATAAAAAGTGAAACTTTTAATGTTGTTGGTTTCAAACAACATGGGCCGAATTCAATAACTAGTTCTTTTTATATAATAATACAAGTTTTATTCTAACAATGGTCTAATTTGTGTTATCATTTCAATGATTTCTGAAAAAAGTATTTTGATGGTACCTGAAAACCAGTAACAGTGACATTTCAAATCTCAGATCACTGTATCCTAAATGTCATGAAAAAAAAAGTATTTTGATGGAGAACTTTTATAAGTGCGATGCTATAGTAGGCAATTACACTTTGCGAAATTTTTTCAACAAAATTTTCAATTTATCTTACCATGTTTTATAAAGCTGTTGTCATCATATAACCAAAAATAAACATAAATATATATTTTATAATTATACTTCTCAAAAATATCTTTAGTTTATAAAAATATCTTTCTTAAAACTAAAGAAAGGTATTCACAAAAATCCTATTTTGATTTATTCAATGTGTCTGAGACCCTAAACTCTGTTTTCTGGCCAGCAAAGAAAGCCAGTAGAATAATCATTACTTACCGATAACAATATAGAAAACTCAGTCATTCATGATTCATGACTTGCCTTCTCTCAAATTTACCTTTAAAAACTTTATGTTCTTAATTAAGCCTTCTTCATTTCCTTTTCTACATTTTTGTTCCATTTTTAGCCCAGTCGTGTACAATGCTGTTGACGTTGACAATGGGGCAGTATGAAATTATGATGAAGGTTTTTTAGATCATGTCGTAAATAATTAAGCTACCTTAAAAACTATCCTTAAAAACGAATGAAAGCGAAAACATGACTGCAATTTTACAAGTGTGAACACATTTATTCACCCTCTTAATCATCCCAGTGTAATATCCATTCACTATTAGTTCAACAACATTCATTGTCCAATACACCTTGATGAAGAATATTAATGGTTTATTTTCAAACCTAAAAATATGATAATAAAACTATAATAAAGTTTTTTCTTTCAAATTCTGTCATGTTAATTATTACAAGTGCAAATATACATTATTCGTAACAACATCATCATTACCACATTGAAATTGAAAAATAAGTGTACATGAAAAAACACCCTTTTCATCTATAATACATATTCATAAAACAGAACAGGTTAAGGTAAGGGATTTACAATTTATACTCAAAATGCACAAGTTGACAAGTCCAAGAATGCATTTTTGCATTGTTGCATAAAGATGCACTGTTTCATAAAAAACTGAAGTGTAAGTAATTCTCATTGAATGAAGTAGTTACCCTGCATAGGCATGCTATATAGTTAGTTATAAAATCATTAAAAGGTAAAGAATGCTATGAATATAAATATGATCATCAAGTTGAACGTTTGAATGATGATGGAGATGAAGATGATTATGATTTACGGTGGAAAATGATATGGTCTACGATATGAACTTCATACAAGTACCCATAGTCGAGTCCCCATATTTTTAGCATTGATGTCTGTATGTATGTATTGCTCACATTATTATCATAACCATCATCAAGATCAAAGACGATGATCAGGTGGAAAGGCAGTTAAAAACGGTAATGACAAAATATTTCAATTTCGTTACATTCCATTCCACACTTGAGCATTTTACATGTATGATGTATGTAATGTACATTTTAATTTTTACCATTATTTAACATAACAGTTGTTAACTGCTGTGTTTATGTTGTGTTTATAAAATAATCCATGGCCAACTTGGTCATGTCATATCTCACTTTTTTCGCTCTTTTGTTCTCCAATCTTTATTTTTGGCAAAATTTCAGCCATTATTCTAGGTAATTTTTGTGTTCCTAAAAAGGTAATATTTTTATTCATTGAAGCTTGAAATCAACAATGTATCATCATCATCTCATAATCATCGCACTGATGATGAAGATTCATCAACATATAAAACAGCAAGTTTTAATGAATGGACATGCCATTTTCAATATTCAAATGTGAATGTGTGATATTAATTTTAAACACTTTCATGCCTGTCTCTAGTTGTTATCGTTAGGCCTCTTTGCTCTCCACAATTTCACTGGCTTTTTAGACACAGTGATTAACATCAAGGATTGTTTTAAGGTGGGATAACATATAGTTTATCACGGCAATTAACATATTTGCTAAAAATCTTGTTGATAGCTGTTAAACAGCAATATATTTAATCTTTACTACCATCTTACATATTTTCAGGGTTGCATGCAATTGTTAAAACGAACTTCATGTAAAGAGTATACAATCGAAACGAAACAATTTACTCTAAGCATTTAATAAATCATGAATTGAAAGAGTAGACAAATTATCATTGTATGCAATAGAAATTGACAAGTTTTTAAATATACCTACCTAACTGTTATACATGAAATCTTTTAAAAATTAATTATTTGGAATTATATTGTATATAGATCCGCAGCCGATCATTAATTTCAAGTCGCACCTACAGTCGACAGTAGCTGTAAACCAGGTAATGAAAAATTATTGCTTCCGATAACCACTAAAAATGCATTCATTATGCGTGTTTTCGTATGACGTGTCATTAGATCATAGTAATTAATTAAATGTATGAAGCTTTTTTTGATGATTGACAACCGAGCAAGAATTATGGCATCTAAATGTCCAGGTAAAAGAAAACATTAATGTTTAGTTCATTAATTACTAAGTAACCAAATTCAAATAGCCTATGGCTTCTTTTAGGGGATCCACTTGACAAAATGTGGTCACAAGAACAAGAACCATTATAAAAATGTGTATTTGTATGTATCTTCGTTGTCATAAAACTGAAAATCCCTTGAGATCCTGTCATCCGATATTTTTTACAACGACGAACTACGAACTCCTCAATTGATATTCATACAGACATTTGCTGTAATACTATACAATAGTCTTTTTAGAAGAGTGGCACGCATAATAAATAAAGTATATTATCTTCTGTGATGAGTGCAAAATAGTAAACATTTTAATATTTTTAATTGTACGTTCATGGTTAATGATATTCAGAATCGGCAAATCGAACAACGCCAAAGATTAAATCAGAGTTGCCTAGATACCAACCAACTAGTGTTGATGTTGAGCCGAATATTATTTCATATTTTCTTGTTTGCATTGAAAAGTTCATTGAGAATTCTTCGGGATCTTCATTGTCATCATCATTAAGTGGAGTATAATTAGTAATTATATAAGATAATTAAGATACATGAATTACGTATGCCATTTTATATATCATTGCGGTTTGTACTGACTGACCATTTCACTTTTGTATTTTCATCTCATCATCCATCATCAACAATAAAGATATTTGAGGTTCTTGATCTGTAGGCGATGGTGCGTTCATAATTTTTGGGACTTAGAGAACCAGAACGATCCTTTCCTTAAAAATAAGATTCGAATAATTACTTTTGTGTCCACATGTTTGTGTTACTATTTGAGGGGTTAAGTTAAGAGGATGGGCAGATGATTGGGTAAAACTATGTATATCATGACATGACCATACAGTTCAATTCTGATGAGATGGAAACAGACTGAAAAAGGATACTTGCTAATGGTTGATATTTTTGAAACAAAAATGTATGCCATTGATAAGAGGACTAGCCTTTGTACACCAATCCTACCGATATGCAAAATGTTTTTTTCGATTTTCTCATTTGTAAATGATACATGATTAAAAGACTAGCTTGGTAAATATATTCTAAATAAGATACAAGTAAAAATTATCACCATATCGTTCTAATTATGGTTGAGAGTTCGAATGATGACTTGATGAGATTTGCTAAGGAT
>JAQFZG010004565.1:0-11582 GCA_034695465.1 Entomobrya nicoleti
ATTAAAACAAATCAGTTAAATTATTTAATTTCTTACGTGTCTATATAGACACGTAGAGGCCATTTTTCACGTGTCTACATAGACACGTAGCGTGTCTAAATAGACACGTGGGACTTGACTGAACTCTGTTAGTTTTGCGTTTTGAATGCGTTGTGTTGTGATCTGATTTGACCGACATGAAGGAAAAGACGGAGACGACAACGAGATGCAAGGCTACTGCTGAATTTTGCTTTTCTCCCTTTCTATTTTAACAAGTTCAGTTGTGTTTTGGAGGTTGAGGTTGTTAGTTAATTGTTAGTAGTTAGTTAAAAAATTAATTACTATTTTTTACGTTAAATGTTTTTAATAAAAGTTTGCTTATTTTTGAGCAATCTAGCTTAGTTAAGTAGCAGTAGTTTTTGGATTCCAGTTTTTATTTTTGTTTTCGTCAACTGGCAGGTTAAATTGTGGATTGTGTAAGTATTGCCGCTGCATTATTAGCAGTATATTATTTCATTGATTATTTAATAGAGCTTTAGGTTAATTAGATGTTTAATCAGTTGTGTATTTGTGTGCCCATGATTTTATTTAATTGTGGATTGTAATATTTTTAACTGTTATTTTTTAGACAAGGGGAACATGGATTTTGGGTGTGGTAGTAGTAGTGCTGGAGGTAGTGGCCAGGACCAAGGATCTGAAGGAAGTGAAGGACTTAAACGAAAATGGAGTGATTTGGAGGGTTCCATGAAAGCGGTGAAAGATGCGGTGGTGAAGGAAAATGCGGAAAAATCAGCCAAAATTCGCCGATTGATGCTGCGAGAAAGTATACTGGAGGAGACTTTGATGAATGTCCAAAATTTATCACGTCAGCAAGGACCAATGACACGTCCAAATCCATTTGCTGTGTTTCCAGCAGAAGTACTCTGTATTTCATATATCGTTTTTGTCTCCTTTCTATTGTTATTTAGGCCTTAGTTTGGTTTTTTCGCTGCGTTTCCGTGGCCACACACTGAGTCACACAGACCTTTATAAGAAAAAACCAAGCTCAGGCCTCTAAAAGATATCTGAGTAGGCACTGTAAGTTGGTTTTTTAACAATTAATTAAAGTGCTAATTGTCATTGTAAAGGATATGTTTTTGAAATATGTTCGCTAACCTACTTACAATTTGTTTTGCTGTGATTTAGGTTTGGGAAATTATCATCGAAAGGACGAATCGTTCATCAGATTTGGAGATGCTCTGTCTGGCTTTCCCACAGTTGGAGCCGTTGGTGAAGGAAAAGAAGAAGACTATTTTTCTGTTTGAAAACGTATGTATTACTACACCTGTTCACTAATCATCGTATATTATCATTCGCATAATTTGTCACAAGTTCATTCTAGTTAAGTTGTATTTGTTAAATCTTTAATTTTCTAGGTTATGCCGTTACTGTGCAAGCATTTGCAATTGAAGGATATCAATAACTGTCGCCTTGTCTGTGGAAAATGGAATCAAGTCGTGTGTACTCTCCATGCCAACCGGAGATCTCCAAATCTACTTTCTAATGCTACCACCAACAATGAAGTCACCACTAAAACGCCTGTTCTTAATCGGTCATCCTGTTACAAATTGAAAAAATCCTACGTCTTTCAAACTCCTGGGAAAATTCAACAGTTCTTGGACAAAATGGCGGATCATCCGGGGAACCCGTTCTTTGGAAGATTTTTGCGTTTATATGTGGATGACGGAACAAATTTAGAACTTTTCTGGAAATCTGTTTTGGAACTGGTGAAAAAGTTTGGCGTGCACATTTGGAATTTGAAGTTTAAGTGTTCTCAAGACAATCACCGGAAAAAACGAATTGCTGAAATTGACGCTTACAACGGGCTTCAGGAAACACTTATCTATCTTCCTAATCTAATCTACCTAAAAGTTGACTGCTGCATTCCCGTCCCTGGACTTGGATCAAGGGAAGCCGACATGGAAGCCCTAATCGGAAGATCTCCGCTACCTCCATTGCCGTATCTACAAAGCTTCAAGCTAGCTCTTAATGAAGAGACAGGAATGATCAACGCATTTTCCCCATTCTTCTCTCCACAAATTCGCCAACTGGGATTACTGAAGGAAACATTGAAGAATGAAAATTTAAGAGTTGAGTGCTTACGTGGACTTATTAATCTGGAGAATCTAAAAGTGGAACTGACGTCTGTAGTTGACACTTTTCTTTTACTAGAATTTCCTTTCCAAAATTTGAAGCAGCTTTGTCTCCATTCCGAGTACTTTCATCATAGACCTCCAGTTGCGCTGACTTCGGGCGAAGTTGAAAGTTTATTGGAAAAATTTTCTCGGGTGGAATATTTGGATTTAACCCGCTATAAAGTTGTGCCAAATTCCCCCTCGGGAACAAGAATGCAGTTTCCAATGCTGAAGACTTTGAAAATCGCAGTTGGTCTTTTTGAAGACGACCGCCATCATAACCTGGACTTTTTACTCTGGTTTCCATCATTGAAACATTTGATAATTCAACATATGTATTCAGAAAGAATCTTCGGATTAAAGGTGGACCGGCATTCAACGTTGAAGATGCGGAAGTATTTGGACACTAAGCAAATGCTTAAATCAAATATTTGGACTCTCATGCCTTCTCTCGAGTTAATTGAACACGCTGGAGCTCGAAAATACACCAGGGAAATGTTTGAAAAACAGACAGGCTAAGTTGAGTCAGTGAGAAAAAGTCTGATATTTTGCTAACTTAGTTGTCAAAGAAAAATAATACCTTTGAAAAATATAACTCTTTCTGTTAGTTCGAGGAATCCTGCACAGTCGGGAATTTGAATTTAGAAATTACATATAATTGTTAAACGTAAAATATACAAGTATTAGTAATTTAAATGATTGGTGTATCTTTCTTTTTAACTTTAATTGTAAAATGTTATTAGGCGAGATATTTTATTTCATGGTACTTATGTATACATATCTCAAATGTACACCCCAGAAATTATATTTGATGAATTTCCTACTGCCCTTAAATAGATTGTAAACGAAACAAAGATTTTTTTGTTTATATTTTACTAACGATAAGTATAAATATTTTTAGCAAAACCAAGTTATTACAAATTTTAATCCATATTGTCAACTTTATACACTGTTTATATAATAGAGTGAGCTATTTTTTAATTTAAGAAACGAAAACTTACTTCATTGTCGTCATTTTACAATTTTCTCATTTGTTAATCTTAAACCTAATACCTAATGCTTTATATAAAATATAATCTTTATTTCTTGTTATTCATGTGCGTACATACATCCTTACATGTATTTTCATTCTGAAAAGAAATAAAAAACCAAATTAAAAGACATTCGAATTAAATGGCTTGCATTTTAAGAAATGTCATTATCTTCTGGATTGCACGATTTAGTTATGCAGCTATGTGAGGAGAATGGTTGTAGCCAAACTTGACAGATTCGGACTACCCTTGAACTTCCTGTTTCAATTACATCGGAGCAAGTTGGTCATTTGTTGGAGAGGTTTTCTCGCGTGGAACACTTGAGCTCAAGAATGCAGTTTTCAATGCTGAAGACTTTGAAAATCAAAGTCAGTGCTCATCAAGACGACCCCCAGCATTATCTGGATTTTGTACTTTGGTTTCCATCTTTAAAGTATTTGGTGATTAGTGTAAGACTTATTAGTACGATGATACGCAACCGATTAGATTTGGACCAGCATTCTACGTTGAAAATACGCAATTTTCTGTGCACTCGCCACATGCCTGATTCCAATGTTTGGCGACTCATTCCTTCGCTGGAGTTATTGGATGTCAGAGGTCGGGGAGAATATACCAGGGAAATGTTTGAGAATTAGACGGGTCAAGAGAGAAAAGAATGAGGGGAAAGAGGAGAATGAAGAAGAAGGAGTTAAAAGGTGAAAGAGAAATGTTAAAGTGACTGCTGAGGAGGATGAACACTAATTTTTTTTAAGTGTTTCTGGGTAAAATGTTGTGAAAAATATTCAATTAGGATTTATTAACTAAACTGTTGATAATTTGTTAATAAGTATATTATTGTATATAAAATAAAAAGGATATTAATGATTTTTAAACAGGAAATAAATTAAGACAAGCTATTAAATTAGTAAAAGTTGTTGATCATTTAATTGTTAGTATTTAGTTTAAAATGTACCCAATAATTATCATGGAAAAGGTAGTGATGAAAAGTTGAAAACGCTTTTAAATAATTAACTGGTGAGTTCATATTTTATATTAATATGTAAGTTCAAACGTCATAGAGAGCACTACAATCTTTCGTAGTCAATTAGTTTTTGGAAATAAATCAAAGCGCGGGAAAACAAGTGAAGTTCAAATTTAGTTTTTGGTGGTGAAGCTTTTTTTGTTTACCCTTCCTGGTGTAGCGAGTAGCGAAGAACGCTGTTCCTTTTATACGAACGTAACGTTGTCGTTGTGGATGCATGCTTGTTGCAATCAAGAAGAAGTAGAAAACGAGAAGTAGAACACGGAAGCTCAGCTCCATTTTGCTCACTTCGCCATCGCTCTTCAAGATGTTCAATTGCGTTTTAGATGTTGAAGCTGTTGGTTGATTTTTAGTAGTTAATTAAAAATTAATTACTTGTCTCTATTTTTTAATTTGAAGTCAAGTGCTTTCTATGTAAGTTGACTTATTATTAAGCAATCCACCTCAGCTTAATCAGCTTAAACTTGTGTTTTAATCAACTGACTGTTTAAATTGTTGATTGTGTAAGTATTGCTGTTTTGTGGTATATCATTTAAATAATTACATATTGGAGTTTAGGCTAATTGAATGTAGAGTCAGCTGTGTTGTGTGTATGTCGAGGATTTTAATTAATTGTGATTGTATTTTTTTAAACTGTTATTTTAGAAGGAAGGTAAAAACTGAAAATGGACTTGGGGTGTGGTGGTAGTGCCGGAGGCAGTGGTGGAGGAGGTAACATGGACCAAGGTTTGGAAGGAAGTGACGGTATTAAACGAAAATGGAGTGATTTGGAAGCGACCATGAAAGCGGCGAAGGATGCAGTGGTTAAGGAAAATGCTGAAACATCAGCCAAGATTCGTCGATTGATGGTGGACAACGTTAGATTGGTGGAGACTGTTTTACGCCTAAAAAATCCCTCACCAACGTCACGTCAAAATCCATCCATCCATGTTTTTCCTCAAAAAGTAAGTTATGGCTTGTTTTTCTTTAAATAGAAATAAAGTTTGTAAGATTTGGTTTCGAAAGAGTTGTCATGTTATCTGGGTCGAATTAAGGCAACGGTATTTCATACTACATCATTCCGTAGTACATCATTCCATACTACATCCACTTCTTTAATGAATATACTTAGTATAATCAGGTTAGGTTAGGTTAGAAAACCTTTTAAAATAGTAACCTAACCTAACCGGTACAATTTTAAAAGGTTTTCTAACCTAACCTAACCGGTACTATTTTAAAAGGTTTTCTAACCTAACCTAACCGAACCGAACCTATTCTAACCGAACATTTTTTTGCTGTGATTTAGATTTGGGAGATGATCATCAAAAAAATAAATCGGTCATCAGATTTGGAGATGGTTTGCCAAGCTTTTCCACAGTTGGAGCCTTTGGTGATGAAAACAAAGAAGACTATTGTCCTGTTTAAAAAAGTAAGATTTTTTTTACAATTTTATAATCATTCTACCTCAAATACATAAATTCATGCAGACTTGGGAATTAATTGTATATTTTTTTTGTAGGTTATCCCTCTTGTAGGCATGCATTTAAGCTGGAGAGATAGGAACAACTGCCGTCTTGTCTGTGAAAGTTGGAATGAATATTGGGCTATAATTAATTATGAACAAAACCAAGTTTTTACAAAGTTAATGAGTTGTCAACTTTATACACTTTTTGTATAGTCATTGGATTGGAGCTATTTTTAATTTAGGGAACTAAAACTCATTTGTTAATCTTAAACCTGATATTTCATATCAAATATCGAATCGATGTGTTATTTGTTAACTATTTATGCGTGTACAAAAATTCTTATCTATATTTTTAATCTGAAATTGAAAAAATAAAATAAAAGAGACTTTCGAATTAAATGGCTTACATTTTATAAAATGTTATTATTGTCTGGATTGCATACTTTAGTTATGCAGCTATGCATGAGAGGAGAATGGTTGATGCCAAACTTGAAAGTTTATTACATTATAAAATTAAGCAGTATTGATTGACAATGTACTTTAATTAATTTTTTTGTCAAACTAAATTTTTCTCTTTTATCCAAAAAAGTACTTTACACTTTTCATTTTAACGAAAACTTGTGAAAATAACCATCCACAGCTTATGAATAAAAGTAAAGCTTGATAAGGTACATTTTAAAATCAAATGAGAGTTATCTCCGCTTGTTATTGTTATTAACATCTGAACGGATAATGATATAATTTTCATTAAATCAAAAAAAAACTCGACAAAATGACAATTTTTGTTAATTCTGTAAAACATTTTGTAAAATAGCAAAATCAAATTGTAAAAACAAAAACATTTTTTAGAGACATTTGGTGATTTGGTATAACTTATTTATTTACAGATTGTTATTCTTACAAAGTAATAGGGGATTTGGGTAATTATAAGTACCATTAAAGTATTTTACGAAGAATTTTTGGCATTCTGGAACAGCTTAAAGCCTATAAGCCCATATAACAATGTAGTTATAACGCCAAGTATCTAAATAGAATTAAAAGTGTAAATTATTTATTAAATAAAAATAAAGTTTAAAATCTGCAAAAATAAAACAAACTATTTAACTTACGAAAGCGATTACCCTTTCCCACAATCGACCAACTTTGTTGCCGTAGTCAATCAGAGAAACCAAGAAGCAAATCAAGGTTATTACGTAAAACAGAAATACACAAATGTATACCAATAGCTCCTACAAAAAATGAGAATTATATTTTCCAGTAATTATACATTTAACTTAAATGAAAGTTAATAAACTTGGGGTTTGGAGAATACGTACCACTTTTTTGTACATTGGAGACTCTTGATGATCTTTTGTAAGTAGTCCAACAAGAACTGCTGCCGCCCAAAGAAATGTAAGAATAAAACATATTATTATGCAAGCCAGGTATGCTTCTTCAGAACCAAGTCGAAGATAGGAATGTCCCGTAAATCCAATATTGCATATGGCAACCACCTGAAAAAAAATATGAAAATAACATTTATTATTTTTAATAAAAGACAAAAATATTTAAAAGGAAACATTTAAATACTCACCAAAGTTACTAGTTTTATTCTGTTAATGGGATCGTTTATGAAAGAAGTGTCCATTTTTTGAAGCTAATGATTGGTTAAATAGTCTAAAAGTTAATTCTAGTCGAATTACTTGTTTCGTTATTTAATAACTCAGTATTACGAATGTATTAAAATTTCTGCTTATTAATATTCTCTCTGTCTGCTAATTTGGGGAAATAATTGGGAAATATTGTGTGATCCCGTTACAATATTTTACTACTAAATAAGCCGTGGTTAAGATAAGATAGGCTGTTATCCATTTTCTGTGTAATGGCACGTAGTAATACCTTATCATAAACAAATAAATGTGATGACGATGACGTTACTGTAGTATTGAGGTAAAAAACGTACACACAATTTTGTGCCTGAGTTTTATCATTAATATTGAATATTGTGTGTAAAATTGTATTAAAT
The DNA here is from genome assembly GCA_034695465.1 of Entomobrya nicoleti. Classification (NCBI taxonomy): domain Eukaryota; kingdom Metazoa; phylum Arthropoda; class Collembola; order Entomobryomorpha; family Entomobryidae; genus Entomobrya; species Entomobrya nicoleti. Next base: position 7,655 of record JAQFZG010004565.1, read on the forward strand.
TTTATGGCAGCGGATAACCATAACAATTTACCTACAGTGAATAGTGACGATCGATAACTAACATACTCATCTGAATGCCGACTTGAATTCAAGTGGAATTAAATTGATAATAATGAATCGGCTTTCAAAATGACCAAACAAATATGAATACTTGTGAAACAATTACCGGACCGTAGACAAATTTTCAGTATGACTGTTTACTTTGCAGTTGAAATAAACCCATTTGTATTTTTTCCTACGTACTCATTTCATCTTCAAAAGCGATGACGCATTTTTTACTTGGTTCGTATAGTTTATAATAAAGTGATGTACAGAAAATTCAGCTCGTTTAAAATAGGCTTGTTTGATGGATGATGAGTAATGTACTTATATGTGTCATAAAAGTTCGAATGATAAACGTAATAAATGTCATCAATATAAATTTTTGTCACAAAATATAAACACTTTATTCCTGCGTTACACTTTGACGTTCAGTCTTTGAAAACTTATTGGTAAGTATCAGTTAGTGGTTTCATAATAGTCAAGTCTTAAACCTGTCAAGACTCTAGTTCCAATGCCTCCAAAAAGATCCACTTTTGAATGTTGAAAGATCTTACTTAATATTACCCCATAAAGTAGTGTGTTAAAAACTCCAAGTATCTAAATGAATCAAAATAAGTACAACTTACAGTCGAATTTATCGGCTTAACATTTATTAGGAAATTTAAAGAATAAAAAAATTAGTAACCAAAGCTATTATTCGTTCCCAAAATCGAGCCAGGGTTTTTCCGTGATGAAGAATGGAAACAAAGTAGCAAATTAATGTAACGAAGTAGAAAAGGATAACAAGTGTGTAAAGTAGAAGTTCCTGTAAAAAACAAGTGAAAATTATTAGGTTTACTTTCTAAATGTAAATTTTGTGGCAACTAGTTCGAAGTTTGAAAAACATACCACTATTTTGCTTGTCCGTGAATATTTGTGGACGGGAGTAAGCAATCCCGTAAAATTTGCTGTTAGCAGCAAAAGCGTAAGAATGAAACAAATAACAATACAAAATAGGTAGGCAAGGTAGGCTTCTTCTGAAGTAGATGGAATATATGAATGGCCAGTAAATCCGATATTAATTACACTAATGATCTAAAAGAAACAAATAATTGATGTAAATCATTTTTGTTAAAAATATTGATATTATAAAATTTGCACTCAATGTTATATTTACCAGTGTAGCTATTTTTATTCTACAAATCGTGTCTTTTAATAGAGAATAGTCCATTGTGTTGAATTTATCATTTATGTAAAAAAAATCGTATTTTGTTTTATATTGTCTGGAATAAATAGATAACATGGGATGAAATGAATGCACTCTTTCATACCTTCATATTTTACACTGTGATTTCGTTTTTAAAACTGCACTTTCATGGTAAAAGTGTTAAGCAACAAATGATAAGATACGAAATATTTACATTTATCCTCGTAATAAAGTTAATCTTGAATGAATAAATCCGTTAATATTGATAATATCATATCACAATAAATGTGCACAATTTTTTCCATATGATAACATATGTGTGCAATATTTGGCAAATACGTTTTGTTATGTTGTACTTTGTTTATTAAAAGCTGACAGGGAGCAAGTTTGCCTAAGTTCGGTTACTAAGCAGTTTCAATTACTTTGTACTGAATTAATTAAAGGGTTTCTGTCGTCAAACCAACTGTAATGAAAAGCTACGAATCACAACAAAGTCCCAAAATCTATAAAAAATATTAGTATTGTTTGTTGTATTTCTTATGATATATTTTATCATCAACTCATGATTTATATCTAGGTCAACGGCTACATTTGAACATTAATAGTTTGTTAACTGTTGTGGTAAATTTAAATTCATTCATGACACAAGAAAATGCTTGCAAAAATATACATTGTATACAAACATACATTTATATAAATACTGGTAAGCAATTATACTAGTGATCCCAATACAAATTCTTCGTCACTATTCAAAGTCACGCTCTTCGATATCCAAAGACGTAAACTGATTCTATGTCAACTTGAAATAAATAGTCCGAAACTTTTGAAAGCCTTTTATTGTTTTCATAACTTTTCTTAAACGATTGGTATGCTAAACGTAATTAGCTAGGGCTCATTCGTAATAACGGCTAATGTCAAAATTTTAATGACTTGAGTTCGATTTACTTTAACCATGTCATCTGTTCCAACCTCACACATTTCAATGTTATATTCCCAATTTTTGATACTATATTTTGTCACTTAATTTTCTATTTATTTAAATCACCATGTTCTCGTACGGAAAATACCAATAAAATATTATTTAGTTCATGCAAACTATCAGTGTTTATTTGTTAAAATAAATATACCATACGTTAAGCTTCAGTTTAAATTTACACCATGGTTATATATTGATTTTCATAACATGCAGCATGCATGAATACCATGCGTGAGTTTTTTTTTTGCTTTTTCCACAAGTAAAAAGCTTTATCACGAATAGTGGCGTGTTAAGCTCAGGGCTAACAGGTTTCACACATGCGAAAAATTGTTGTTTCATAATAAGCTATAACGTAGTAATTATTATACTATAGTATAATGTTTACAAGAATGTCATGTTTTACATTTTACCAAAAAGCAAGATGAAACCAAAGTGCAGAGATGTATTTGGTTTGAGATCGGCTTTGTAAATAGCAAGCCACGCAACAATGAACAATAGAAATGTACGGGCATCTTATAAGAGTTTGGAATAAGCTTCACTCGAAATGTAGGTTCAGTATTAGCGATCATGATCATGCACTACAGTGAACTCTCTGCTTCAAGCTTTCTTGCAAGTGCAAAACAGATGTTTTGTGGGAGAAAAGATTTTTGGTACCACCGGTCTTCACGAAAGAATAGTTCCGAATAAAAAGTTAAAGATTTATTATCAGGCACTAAAATCTGCAAATAAATAAGCTCTTAAATTGGCGAAAATAATTTTCATAATATTTCGCATTGGATTTTTGTGATAGTGTTACTGCAAGAAAAAAATATTTTAATTTTGACAGTTTGATAGTATTTTGTTGGAATTGTATTCAAAATCTATATCAATACAGCACATAATAGCTGGTAACCAAAAGTAACATGAGTTTGTCAAAAAGAAATAAGAAGGGTATGAGTTATTATCATTATAGTTCGACTGATATGTGTGTATTGTGTTTGAGCTAATAAAATCTCAAGCCTGAATGCATCTAGTATTTTAGAAGAACGCAAGCTAAATGTTGTTATTTTTTGACAGAAATGAAGATAATAACTCCATGTTCTCCTGAGGAGCATTATTACAAGTTGGATAATATGGTGCTCATCTCCTGTCAATATGTTCGAAAGACGTTCAAAAGACGATGGAAAGCAGAAACTGGTGAAGAATGGGTGGACGACAAAGAATACATACAGAAATTCATAAAAGGTGATGGAGGAAGTGCATACAAGGAAGCCCAGCCATTTCAAAAGAAATCACTTAATGAAAGTAGTGGTTTGGACGATTGGGACATGTCCTTGTTATGGGTAGTAATTCGAAATTTTGGCGATGAAATTAAATACGAGAAAGAAAATTCGGCTGTTCGACAACTAAAAGAGTTGAGAAATGAACTAGCTCACGACACAAATAAAAAGTTTACTGAAACTCAGTACAATGAGAAGCTCAAAATATTTAAGGATGCTTTGTTGTGCCTCGGGTTGTGTGAAAGTGATATTGATAAATTGGTAGAAAAAGCTGGTGTGACATCATCATTAAAGGCTTATGAACGTGTGAAGGTTTTATTTGGAGAGGCTGAGAATTTGATGAACACAGAGAACTTTACGGATGCAATTGAACGATATTCGGAGGCAATAGGGACCCCGCGATTTGGCTCATTCATTCCCAAAAAATTGGTCACAACGGAATAATTTTGGGAATGACTATTTTTT
>JAQFZG010004566.1:0-11580 GCA_034695465.1 Entomobrya nicoleti
ATATATTGATGACTCTTGTGGGAAAAATTAACGAACTTAGGCACTTACAAAAACTCAGAAGTGGTTTTGTTATGGTCTGCGCTTCCAAGCCATGGAAGTGCAAGTGTTAGGCATTGAGGTTTATCCTCTTCCTTTTGGTAAAGGTTGTAATAGGTAATGTGAGAGCTTACACCTATCGGCCTACAAAAATATTCGTCTCATTTATTTGCGTTTTGCAAAGTCAAATATAACAATATTTTCTGATAACCTTGGGTTTCTGTAAAGAATTAAGGTGTACTTTAGCTCATCTTTAATATTGTCACCCCAATGATATTTCTGACTTTTATTGTCGTACTTTGCATCCAACCAATCTGCTCTAACAAACACAACAAACAATGTAAAGTTGACATATCTTAAAAATATTGGTTTGCGTACAGTGAAATATATCGCCTGCATACACCAAGTATCCTTTATTTTTTCCGAGAACACCAGCCTTTCAAGTTGTCGGCCTACAACAGCTAAACTCAACATGTCCTTGACAGTGGCTAGTTTTAGTCCATGGTTAGAACATTCTGTACGTGCCTGATCAATTGTTACAAATTCTCCCCTTTTTTGAATATTTTGAATTATGAAGTAACGAGTTGTTCCAATACGATGAAGTTTTTTTGTGTCTTCAGGGCAATTTGATGTGGCCACAGACATAACTAAAATAAAATGATGATGAGTGTTTTGAAAATGGTCTGATTTCTGACCTTATGATTACTCGGAACGTTTACTTACTGGAAAGTAAAATGGAGTAATGCCTCAGTATATTAGGCATATTTTAAAATTAAGTCACAATAACGTGTTTTGGTTAAATTGATAAAAATATTTTAAACTGCTAATTGTTATAACTTGTTAACATAGAAAAGCTGAAACAAATAGGTGATGCATAATTTCCTAAATACACGAGTAAATAATGTTATCATTACGTTTTTTATTGGTATGTAGATGTAATGTCTTTAGTATTTAATAGAGGATGTGATCACAATAAGTTGACGTAATAAAACGGAAATGTAAAGCATGAAAATACAATGCTTTACATTTCCGTCCAATTAACATGGACGTAGTTAGTCCATTGGCTTGCTATCAAATTTTCATAAACAAAATCAACCGACTCGTTGCAACGAAAGCTTAACTTATAAATTTGTACGTAAAAGCATCAAATGCATTCCTTCTTCAGTAGTTGTTGCTGTGGTAGTATGTTATCCTTCACAAATGTCAAAATTGTAGCATCTGCTTTATAGGCCGAAAGGAGAAGTCGTAACAAAGTATCCAACACATTAAAATGCATGGCTTGTTCTCACAAATATAAAAATTATAACATGTTAAATGTATTTATATTCGAATTGTTATTTTAGAGAAAAATTATATCTGGAGAAAAATTACTGTATTTATGGAATTTAATACTTTTAGTATGTAGTATAGAAAAATATTAAAGAGCTTCGACGGTCGAATGCGTCATGGTCGCAAAAAAATATTCCGTTTCCATAATGTGTTAGTGCATGTTGAAGAAATACACTGTGCAAAAATTTAGGTCAAACAGTGGCGCCAGGGTACGCAAAAACGTGCAAAATCGAAAAAATTCTAAACTTGGGAACGGGTTAAAAAATCGAGATTTTTTGTGGGATAATCAGGCGAAAACGCTTACTTCACTTACTTCATAGACGAAAAATTGCATTATTGCTTGAGATTTGGCATGAAAGAGTAAAAAAACCAAAGATGATTTTGTCGGTAAAATACGACTTTGTTTTTCGGCAAATTTAAAATTCTAAAAGATATCCAGTTTAGAGAATTCTGTGCTCTGCATTAACCTGCAAACGGTTTTGAAAAATATTGAGTGGTTTTGATGAAATCGTAATGTTGACAATTTTTGTCCCATAAAGTACTCGGTGTTTTGGACATTTGGTTAAATGATCCAAAGTTTCTATGAATGTTTGGTTATACACAAGTGTATGAATGTCTACCTTATTTAATATTTGGGCTTTAAACAACATTAAAATGATAGTTGAAGACGATTACTAGTGTCCAACCCCGTATGTGTACACACATCTAAGACAAACTTGGACACTTTGTCCAAACAATAAAATTACACAATAAAGCCAATTCAATTCAATTAACTAAAGACTAAAAGGTACCCTATTATGCTCATAAAACATTTTAAACACAGTGTATGTCGTCAACATACACTAACATAATATGGGAACAAAATCAATTTTTTGCGACCATGACGCATTCGACTGTTCGAAGCCCATAAATGTTTCTCATAACATAAATTCATGCCATATTTTTGACATTTTAACTAACGATGAACCAAAAGACTTACAACTGTATCAATATTTTTTGCTCTAGTATCAAATATGAATTTGTAAGAATCAAGTGGAAACGTTAAGACGTTTTACAACTTTGTTGTACAAAAACACAGTATATCCTGTATTTAAGTAATTTTGTAAATAATTTGTTCATTCATTTCGTAAAAATTGCAACTGATTAATATAGTTTTTTCGAAATCTTTTTACTAGTTCGAAATATGAAAACCATCACATTTTAAATATTACATAACATCAAAAACGTCAAATAAAAAATACAGAATTTAGTAAGTGTTGTTTTACCAACATGCAGTAAATTACAGCAGCCGCCTCAGTGCAGAATGACACACAGTTGTATAGGCTGTCACTGAATTATAAGGCAAAGGGATATTTTGAAATATCTCAAACGACTTCCTCAGATAAGTCCTAAATTCTTCTCTCGATTCGAAACCGAAACTAGAAAGGTTTGTATTTTGGTAGGCCAAGTAGACGCTTCTGAAGAACCCAGACGAAATATGATTTTCACTATCTCCGTGCATTAATTGTATTCCAGCCACATCAGCACTTTTACATTCGTTTAAATTGCAATGCCAAGTCAAATAATTAAAATGACAGGGTAGATGAAAAAGTAATTCAGGATTGTAAAAAAGCAAAACGTTGATTCTTTCTTGATCCGTCATATTATTTCTTGGTCGTGATTTGTCAATGTCGAACCAAATATACTTTACTCTTTGTTCCCAGCCAAAGTGTCGCATTTTTGTAAGATTCATAAGAAGGACACCAGCGTTTAAAGCACTTGGTGTTGGATATGGCGTAACTATGAAAATCGGGATAAGTGCTTAAATTATTAGGCCAAAAATATTTAACTAGTGCAGAATTTTACTATATATATTCCTAACCCTTTTCACGTTCAGTTTTACTTGGCAAAAAATCAGGACTTGCACCAATCAGTTGTTTATCATTCATATAAGCAAAAATTTGCCATAGGTTTTCCAAGTTGCCATGTACCAATATGTCTGTATCCATATACAAGATTGAATCAACGTGAGGCAAAGCACTCTAAAAATTGTGTTATATTTTCGTTTCAAAAAAGGTTCTAATTTGCTAATAGATTGTAATATTTAACCAAAATTAATCTGTATTTTAAACTTGCTGGCAGAAATAATCTCATATTTGGACATCCTTTAGAATCTGCATTAAATAGCAAGTCGTTCCAATAAACTTCTGGTGTGGCTTCAAATGCGGATATAAATTCACAATTGAGTGTTAAATTCTTAAACGGGTAGCCGAATTCCTGATTGCGAAAAACATTTTTGGTACAAATACATTTTCTTATAAAATGAGAAATGCTATTGGTTTCATAATGTTCCTATACCTTTAATTTTTCTTTGAAGAAAGCGGTTTCACGCGACAAGTCCTTAACAAAGAAATAAATGTCAATTGATTTTATTTGGTGTAGCTTTGCCGAAATTATTATTGACTTTAAAAGTACAGCAGCTTCCTCCCTGTGATCAAATTGACGAGGTTGAAAACATGCCACTAGAGCTACCACAATTTTACGTTGAATATCATGGTTGTATTTAAGCAAATGTTTGTAAGTTAAACTAATATCTGTGGCGTATATTTCAGTATTTTTTGTAAAATAGCTCACTAAACACTTTTTGGAATCAAAATACCAATTTAGAATTAACAAAAAAGAAAAAATGGCGATAAGTGTAAGTTTGGCTAAATACATTCTAAGAATAAAAGTGTTACGAATTATTGTGCTTTCTAATATAGTATTATATCGAAGAAGAAATAATAAATGGCCGACCGACCAATTGGTTTTCAATTTCCAATCCGCTAACGTCATTCTTTAAGGCAGTTAAATACTTTAAAAAACAATGATAATCTGACAATACGACGAATGGAACAATAGGAATTGTTTTCGCTATAATGTGTTCTAAACTTTTTTTTACACATTTGGAGCTATACTCCATTAAAATCGCAAAATATGTAAAAAAAAATAAGTACAAAATTTGTTCGTTGGATCGTTAAACATTCGTTTCAAGATAATCACAATTTCGACAACATGACATACGGCTAGAAACTAGTACATTTAATATTCTAATATTCGTATATTTTTTCCACATTTAATTTGATCAGATATTTTCTTCGTATTTTGTTTAACAAAAATTACCAACACAATTAAATCAGTATGAAACAATGAATTTCAATTTAATTTCATTAGTATTCGTTTATTGTTCTTCATTTGTATCAACAAACCCACTCAGTGGTGAAATTGTGTTTCTTAAGTTTGAAGTTTTACCAAAAAGTTGACTACCAATATAATCAAATTTCGAGAAACTGCTTCTGAACTTACTTATTAGTTAGCATCAAAAAATAAAATTTTCTTCATTAAATTGTGTAAATTTTGTTACAATGTATTTGCTGTGATGTCTCCTTCCAAGTATACACTTATCATTATTTTCTCCCTTTTGATATTACTAAAGTTGTATCTAAATTCCAAAAAGTTTTTTAATGGTTCGGACTACATACCTGTGCATATAAACAAAAATGGCGTTCCTACCACAATAGTTTTGGGTATAGTGGCTTGTGTTTCACCACCACAATTCGGTCCCAGAGAGGAAGCAGCTGTGCTTTTAAAGTCAATTATAATTTCGGCAAAGCTAAACAAAATTAAATCGATTGACATCAACTTCTTTTTTGGGGATCTCACGCGTGATACCGGTTTTATTCAAGAGAAACTAAAGGTTTCAGAACTTAGCCCGATTTACTTCATTTTTATCAATAGACTTATTCACTTAAATTATTTCACAACTTCAGGAATACGGCTACCCGTTTAAGGATTTGACACTTGATTGCAAATTCATATCTGCGGTTGATGCAATGCCAGAAATTTATCGAGACCATTTTCCACTTGATGCAGATCCCGATCAATGTGCAAACCTGCGACTTTTCTTCCCAGCAAGTTGAAAAACAATATTTTATATATATCTTCTTATATACTTCAAATCTTAATTCAATAAAATTTTACACCAAATTTACAGAGTGCTTTGCCTAACGTGGAAGCAATGTTGTACTTGGATACAGATGTATTGGTGCATGGCAACTTGGAAAACCTGTGGAAAATGTGGGGTTTGCTGGATAACAACCAACTTATTGGTGTAGCTCCTGATTACTGGTATTATAAGAGTGAACGTATAAAGAGTAAGGGCCTTCGTAATAATTTTGTAGACCGGTGTAATATTTTTAGAATTACGGCTAAAACGCATATTTTGTTTTTATAGTCACACCACATCCACCACCTGACTATTTAAATGATGGTATCCTTCTCATGAATCTTACGAGAATGCGAGAGTATGAATGGGAACTCAAAGTTATGAATGTTTGGTTCGACATTGACAAATTTCAACCAAGGGTTAACATAAATGATCAAGATCGAATCCAAATTTTACTTTTTTATAATCCTGACTTACTTTTTCTGCTGCCTTGTCATTTTAATTACATGAAATGGTATTGCAACTTAAACAAGTGCAAAAGTGCAGATTCAAATGGAATACAATTGATACATGGAACTGGAAACGCTTTTACTTTACCCAGGGTGTTTAGAAGTGTGTACTTGGCGTATCAAAGCACGAATATTTCTAATTTTGATTTTAGTTCAAAAGATGAATTTCGAAGATATATTAGAAAATCATATGAGCGATTTCAAAGTGTATTAAAACCTGAAGAGCCATCTAAGAAACATGCCAATATGTGTGATTCGGTATTAACTCGACTACTCTAAATTATTATAAATTTAAGTATTTAAGAGTTATTTTTCCAAATTAGTTTTCATTCAAATGTATGTAGTTCTTCGAAGCTTATCTTTACAACTTAATTCGCTCTATTAAATAATTAATTAATTTCTATCTGTTTTACTGGTGTGTTTTAAATTTTCATTTAACTAATTAATTCTATATTAAATTATTTAACTCAATATTTCCATCCCCTCTCTAATCTAAGCTATTCAAGGTATACATCAGAATTTACAAGTTATAGGAATTTTATCGGAAAAATTGCATTTTATTAAAAATTTGTTGTATTTTTGGTTAATGTTTTTGTTTACTAAACTGACTTGGTTAATTTACTATTTTTATGGAGATTAAAGGTAAATTTATTACTTCAAGCTAAAATAAACAATATGTCGCTTTTTTTGGCCTTTCCAACATAATATGTATAATAGTTGGCACCTTTAATATTTAATACAGCATATATTTCGTCCACAATTATTTTCAGAAACACAAAAACCAGTGATAAAAATACAAGAAGGATTTTAATATTTTTTACACTCGACTCGCAGATATATTTGTAAACATCACATGAACTAAATTTAGGCATTTGAATTCTTTTATTAAGCAGAAAAATAAAAACATTTTTTTAAATATTTAAGATGGAAAACGTCAATTAGATAAACATTCCAAAAAACTGAGTGTGGTTTCAGCAAAATACATTTCTTACAACAGACGCCTCAGTACCGAATAGCACATTGTTGTATAGGTCTCTACTGGATCATTAGGCAAGTGTACATTGTGAAACATTTCAAATGATTTTCTAAGGTAAATCCTAAATTCTTCTTTGGATGTAAAATCGAAACTTGACATGTTTGTGTTTTGGTAGGCCAAGTAGACGCTTCTGAAAACCCGACCCCTTGCAAAATTGTTGCTACCTCTGTGCATTAATTGTATCTCATCCGAATCAGCGCTTTGGCATTCGTTTAAATTGCAATGCCAACTCAAATAATTAAAATGGCAGGGTAGACGAAAAAGCAAATTAGGATGGTAAAAAAGCAAAACGTTGATTCTTTCTTGATCAGTCATAGTAATTCTTGGGCGTAATTTGTCAACGTCAAACCAAACATACAAAAGTTTTTGTTCCCAGCCATATTGTCGCATTTTTGTAAGATTCATAAGAAGGACACCCGAATTCAAAGCACTGGGTGGTGGATGTGGCGTAACTATGAAAAAATCATCGCACAATTTTTACATATTAGCGCAAAAACGTTAAACCATTGTGCAAAATCGCCATATATATTCCTTACCTTTAGCACGTTCACTTTTAATAGGCGAATAACCAGGAGCTACACCAATCAGTTGCTTATCATTCATATAAGCAAACATTTGCCACAAGTTTTCCAAGTTGCCATGCACCAATACATCTGTATCCAAGTACAGGATTGAATCTACGTGAGGCAAATCACTCTAAAAATGTGTGTACAATTTTAATTCAAATAAAGATTATAGTGTATAATTTGCAAACGGTATTTTTAAATACAACATTTAAACTTACAGGTAGAAAAAGTTTCAGATTTGGACATCCTTTAGAATCTGCGTTGAATAGGAAGTTTCGATAAATTTCTGGCGTTGCTTCAACCGCGGATATAAATTTACAATTTATTATTAAACTCTTAAAGGGGTAGCCGTATTCCTGATTGTGAATTATTTTTGGTTACAAGATATCACAATTTTGATTAAATTTACAAATTTCTGTGAGTTGCGTAAAGTTCTTTTACCTTTAGTTTTTCTTTGAAAAATATTGATTCACGCGTGACGTTCATAACAAAGAAATATATTTCCATTGATTTTATTTTGTTTAGTTTTGCTGAAATTATAATTGACTTTAAAAGCACAGCAGTTTCGTCTCTGGGATCAAATTCCCGCGGCTCAAAACATACCGCTAGAGCTATCACAATTGTACCTGGAATATGTAGGTTGTATTTGTGCATAGGTTTGTAGGTCGAACTTATATTTAGGGCGTATTTTCGGGCGTTTTGTGTGAAAAAACTAACTAAACACTTTTTGGAATCAAAATACCAATTGAGTAATAAAAAAAAAGAAAAAATGACGATGAGTGTAAATTTGGCAAAATACATTATAAGAACAAAAGTTTTACAAAATATATAGCTTTCAAATAAAGTAATTAAAAGACGAAGAAATTATTACTTGCAGATAGATCAATTCGTTTTAAATTTCTAACCCACTAACGTAAATCTTTATGGCATGTACTTAAAACAATGCCAATCTGACAACAAGACGTATGGAACAATAGGAATTGTTTTGTCCTTTTTTAAACATTTGAAGCAGTATTTTATTAAAATGGCCAAATCGGTAGTTTTGGTAATACAAAATTTGTTCGGAAAGATTGTTAAATCTTCATTTCTAATTAATCATAGCTTTAGCCATTTCGATAATGTAATGGACTTTTAGAAACTCGTACAATTAAATTTTAATATTTGCATAATTTAATTTAATAAGAAGTCTTTTCTCCACTTCTTAATTATTTACAAACAAAATAAAAACATAATACTTCGAAGTTTTTGAGAAACAATGGCCAATGAATTCAAATAACTTTAGTTTCAATTTAATTGTAGTATTCGTTTATTGTTCTTGATTTGTATCAACAAGCCCATTTATAGGTGTATGTTTTACCAAAGTTTTGTAGCCGTGTCAAAAAATTAACTGCATATGCATTCATTTCCCCTTAATATACTAAATCTGAACCTTACTAACTACTCTGGCAGTCACATTAAAAATTCCTTAGAAAATTTTAAATTTCGTTACAACGTAATTGCTGCAATGTCTCCTTCCAAATATACCCTTATCATTATTCTCCTGCTTTTCATATTACTAAAGTTGTATTTAAAATCCAAAAAGTGTTTTGGTGGTTTGACATACACACCAGTGCAGAAAAACAAGTATGGCGTTCCAACCACAATGGTGTTGGCTATAGTAGTGTGTGTTTCACCACAAAATTTTAGCCACAGGGAGGAAGCTGCTGTGCATTTAAAGTCAATTATAATTTCGGCAAAGCTAAACAAAATCAAATCGATTGACATCTACTTCTTTTTTCTGAATATCACGAGGGAAACAGTTTTCTTCAAAGAGAAACTAAAGGTTTGAGAACTAAACTTAACTAACAGCATTTTTTCTCTTTTTTCTTAATAAAGTGATTTACTCAAATATTTATTAATTAAATTTAGGAATTCAGCCATCCATTTAAAAATTTGACACTTAATTGCAATTTTCTTTCCGCGGCTGAAGCAGTGCCAAGAATTTATCGCGACCATTTTTCACTCGAGACAAATCCGAAAAAATGTGAAAACCTACGACTTTTCTTCCCAGCAAGTTGAATAGCGATATACTTTTATTATGCCTTGTGTAAACTTTCGGTTTTATTTAAATGAAATTATGTCCCCAATTTCAGAGCGCGTTGCCGCACATTGATTCAATCTTGTATATGGACACAGATGTATTAGTGCATGGCAACTTGGAAAGCATGTGGCAAATGTGGGGTTCAATGAATGACAAACAACTGATTGGTGTAGGTACCGATTACCATTATACTGAGTATGCACGTATGAAGAGTAAGAAATATTCATAGTTGATTTGCATACCAGTGTAATATGTCTGAAAAACAAGTAAAACGTATAATTTTGAACTATTTTTGGCGAAAAAAACGATTTGTATAGTTACGCCACATCCACCACCGGACTATTTAAATGATGGTGTCCTTCTCATGAATCTAACAAGAATGCGGCAATATGGATGGGAACGTAAGATTATGCATATTTGGTTTGACGTTAACAAATTGCGACCAAGGATTGATATAAATGATCAAGACAGAGTCCAAATTTTGCTTTTTTATAATCCTGATTTACTTTATGTGCTACCTTGCCAATTTAATTATATGAGATATTGCAACTTAAACAATTGCAAAAGTGCTGCAGTAAATGGAACACTACTGATGCATGGAACTGGAAACTCTTTTGCCGGACCCTGGGTTTTTAGAAGCGTGTACTTAGCCTATCAAAGTGCCAATATTTCAGATTTCGATTTTAGTTCAAAAGAGGAATTTGGAATTTACATAAGACAATCATTTGAGCGATTTCAAAGTTCATTGAAACCTTATGAACCATCAACAAAACTTGCGAAGATGTGTGAAGCGGAACTAAGGCGGCTACTCTAAATATTTAAGTATTCTCAAATCGATTTTTCTAATATTTATTGTCATAAAAATGAAGATCTTCGAAACCTTAGGTTTACAATTTGTTTTAATTTCCAACCATTTTACTCTCATGTTTAAGAACTTCATTAAACTAAAAAAACTAATTTGGTTAACTTAATAATGCCATGAAACATTTCGGGATCTAAAAGACAAACTGCTTTAAATTAGCAAACGTTTAAATCCTAATGATGATAAGCACAACAAAGTGCTTCCGAATTGTTTAAAATTTGCTATTAATAAAAAACGACACTTGGATTAACATAATTATGCCATACATTTGCCAAGCAAAGCTATTCAATGTATACTTCACAGTTTGCAAGTTACTGTAAAAATATCCGTGAAAGTAAGAATTTTTATAGTATTATAAATATCACTTTATTTTAGTATTTTTTAGAAGGGACGCTTCGATTTTAAAATAATACGGACTGAGTTGGATAGTAATTTTAGTTTAAAGTACTGCAAACCAGTATATTTTTCTATGGCATATTAAAAACTTATAATAAATATCCATGTTTACGACTTACAATAAAGCACAAAGACATCATTCTTTTTTTATCAAATATCCATTCCGATTGCAAAGACCATAAATACAAAACTCCGCAATAAAAACAAACTGCGTAATAACAATTGATAATTTTGTTTAATCGTCTGTGACATTGTCGTATATATCTTCTGCAAATTTGTCTTGCAATTTGCAGAATCAATTCACGCATAAGGAAAACATGTGGAATATCAAAGGTGTAATATTGATTGTATTTGTGTTGTGTATAGCCAGGTGGACAACCTGTAGTAAGTCGTTAAGCTCGAAAATGATTCAACTTCGTTCTAAGCGATCTGATATTAAAAAAAGTTTAGTTTATGTTTTGTTTTAAATTTCAGACACAAAGTGCTACCTACAAGTATGTAATAAGCAGGATGCTGATAACTGGCAGTGTCATTATCCAGAAGAAGGAATAGAATGGAAATGCGAAGAAAATCATACATGTTCCGAAACGAGAGTATCATCGGATGGAAAAATACAACAAGTGATGCGAGGCTGCAGTGAGGAGAAGGATGTGGCCGTTGAAAATGTGAAGAATAATGGGGAAATTTGTAAAGATTTTGATAGCATGGGGCTAAAGTATTGTTACTGTAATACACCATTGTGCAATACTAAAATGAAACTTCCGGAAAATTTTGAGGTTGTGGTTAAAGATAAAAGGCTTTA
>JAQFZG010004567.1:0-11580 GCA_034695465.1 Entomobrya nicoleti
AATTAGAACTTTTGTTACAAAAGTTCTAATTGTTTCACGATTCTAGATGGAGGTCACATTCGTGACCGGGCTACTACTTGTTCGAATACAAACCAATACACAGAAAATGTATTTGCATAATTTTGTGTTCAAGTCTTATGTACAAAAATATGTTACTGCACACAACAAGTCCATGGTATTAAACAATAATTCACATAAAATGTTCAAAACCTTAGCTATAATTTTGTCATATTAACAATTACACTTAAAGTTTTTTTTCTAAATTTTCAAATAATCCATTCATTGATATAACTATATTAATTTATACAACTTAATTATACGCTAAATTTCTTTCTAGAAATCAACTTGACTTATTAAAATGATCGTAGGGGCAGTCAGATGTAACTTTTAAATAATCATCAAGCACCGTGTTATATGAGTCCACTATGGTCCTGGTCCACTATCAAAGTCTAAAGTTTAGCTTTTTTGATTCCCCTAAGCCTGTACGAATTCTAATTACAATGTTTCCCAAAAAGATTCCTCAGTTTTAAAATCTTCTATTCAAGTCCATTTTGTTGGGTGAGACCAACTAGGTTTTTTATTTATTTTATGATGCCAAATGCCAACCTCTCAATTCGTTATTTGTTTGTAATATGTTGCCTACAAATCGTTCCAAAATGAAAAGGATACTTGACATCATATAAATACACTACAAATTTTTTCTTGTAACATTTATGTAACAGATAGGGAGAGATCAAATAATGTTAATACTTTGTGAAGTCCAAGCAATGAATGAATAAGTTTATCCGCTAATGTTAACGCGTTTTTTTCATTTTTATGCGAACGAAACTTATGTTAATTGTGACACTATGCAAATAGGTTTTTATGCAGAAAAGTCCCTGCGAATAGGTTTTATGTGACTAAGCTGTATGCGAGTAAGTGCAGTATACGAGCTGGTTGTATGTGTATTAGACGAGTGCGGGTTAGGTCGTATGCCAATCAACTTTCTGTGTATAAGCCTAGAATCGTTATACGCGTATTATTCCGTTGTTAAATTAAGTGGTTTAACACTAACTACCAACACGTGCACTTCGTGTCGTGTCCATCAAAAATCACGTAAACCGCAAAAGAGTCAATGCAAAATGCAAAAGAACAAAATCTAAACAAAAAGGGAAATTAATGCTAACACTATACCCAGCATGGTATTTCCAAATATCTTTGTTTTATAAAGTGGAGTTATTTAAAGTATTGCTAATTTTTGAAGTAATAGAAAAGCACACATAGTACATAGTATATATCCAAGAAGAGGTCAATTACATGAATTCTACTGTTGTCTCCAATACAGCATTACTTCACGCGCGTAAATTGTGAAAAATTCCAGGAATAAAGTTGCTTTGTTTCCAGCAAGCGTCATAGCTTCATTTCCTTCTTCCATGTACTATGTTCATGTCATCATGTCCTCAATCTTTAATTAAACTCTAAACGATAAATGAGACAGCGTCAATTTGACTTGATGTCTAAAAGGCACTTACAAGTTGGAATGATAAATTGATAACGCTAAATAATATATCAAAGCTTAACATGATACACAATTTACATGACGAAGCTTGATAAAACGAGTTACATATACTCAGACACCGAGGACTAAAGCAAACATTAAGGAACCCTGAAACTTGAATTGTCATTTCTGTTCTTAAATAGACCATTTATATTTAATTCCTTTGGAAGTATTGAAATCAAATGCAATGAAGACCCATATAATCAACAAAGTCGTCTCTGGATTTTCAACGGTAAAATATTCATTTCAATAGATTGAAGTACAGTTTTATTTTCTTAAAATTCGTTGAAGTTCGTTCGTTTCATCTTTTGTTTCACAGATCCTAAGCTTGGTTTTGTTATCAACATGCATATGGATATTGTGCTCTCTTTTGATAAATAATCATGAAAAGAAAGCAGACTGTCAGTTAGAGGGCACCTGGAAATATGACGATGGATCTATTAGGTGCTCTAACACCACAACGAATTCGTCTTTTGACGATGAACAAACAAATGCTGTCATTGTTGAAAATGAGGAGTTGCCAAAACTAAGGTCATCTTCCGTCTGGACAAAATTTGACGAAATGAATTCAACTTTTCATTGGATCATCATCACTTGCTTATCCCTAGCTATCGTGGCATCATTAGTGCAGTTAATTTGCTCGAATATATTGATTTTCAGTTCGCCATTTGTAAGCAAAACGTAATAATATTTAGCAGCCAACTAGCATTTAAATTAATTTTGAATTGAATTTAATACCGTTTTGTAATTCACAGAGAATAGCTGCCAGGTCTAGAAGCATTGTAGCTGTTCTTTTCGTCGCATTTGTTATCTTTCTAACAAGTCTAGCATGGCCATTAGCATACAAAAGAGATTACAGCGAAGAAGAAAATCCGATGCACACCATTTCTACATTGAGTGAATCTTTTAAACAATTTCTAATGAATTTTGAATTTAAAAATTTGATCATAGATTTTCAGCTATATTACATTTTACTATTTGTGAATATTATTTTTCTTTTTTTCTACATGGTCATTACTTGCTGTTTGCTTAGATGTACGAATGATGAACAGTATGATATTTAAATAAATTTGTGGTTTACAGTTTTGTACTCAATTTTTATTATGATGGTTTCGCACAGTGTAATTATTTTCTTATTTCCGCTGAAGTTTTCCTTAAGTTTTTTGCATTTATTTTTCTTAAAAATCAATAAATAGAATAAGTTATCTGATTGTTTTTTTTCTGATTATTGACCAACAGTGTGAGCATTACGAGGATATGCATATGAATCATTTCCAGTTCAGTCGAACATTCATTTTATCTTTAT
The DNA here is from genome assembly GCA_034695465.1 of Entomobrya nicoleti. Classification (NCBI taxonomy): domain Eukaryota; kingdom Metazoa; phylum Arthropoda; class Collembola; order Entomobryomorpha; family Entomobryidae; genus Entomobrya; species Entomobrya nicoleti. The sequence goes on from JAQFZG010004567.1 coordinate 2,844, forward strand.
CGTCAACAATCGCCGTAGATTAAAATCCGGATGTTGCAGTCGCCACATTTCTTATTCATGCGACATGTGACATCATGAAATATACGCAATTTCATATGCAATGTTGATAATGTAAGTAGCAAGCATTAAAATGAATCACTAACCAAAGAATGGTCATTGATTTCTATTCAGACTCAAGGTTTCTTTCATTATTATTAAGTAAAGCTGGTAAAGTCTAGTTTAAAGCATTCCCGAATTTTTCATACCACCACATATTCGTTTGGACAATCAAAATGGGGCGATATGAAACGATTTCGTTAATAAGCCAAATAATTATGACAGTATTTTGTTCTCTGGCTATGGGGACTGGGGGTCGGGATTCTAATGGGTCGGGTTCCCAAATACCAAATTTAGCTTTGAGAATTGATCAACCTCACAGGCAACCTTTAGAAGACATTATCCATCAATTGGAACCGAGCGTTTTCTTATTAAATACGACAGGGGTTATAACTCTACGTTTAGACTGCTGGGCTTCTTATCCTATTGATTTGAGGTTTTATGGACATCTGGTAGGCTCCAACTGCATACAAGTTCTGATTACTTTCGTATGTTGTACTTACAACTGAATCGTTTCACTGTAATTTTGAACTGTTTAAATTAATGCAGACAAATCAAGAAACAACAGTGAAAACATTCAGAAAAGAATATGGAACAGCAGAAATTCCCCAGAGTTGGTTCATAATCAATGCCACAATGGATACTTATGAGCAAATCACTGGAAATTATACCTGTGTTTCTGTGGAGGACCCATCACTATATTCCTCGTACTACATATTCGTTTCACGTAAGCTATTGAAGAGTTGTTTTGAAATTCCCTATACCATCTCTGTTAAAATGACTGAAACTTATTTTAAACAAAAATGTTTTAAATAGCAACACCTCCTGGGGTTTTGCTGACCCGAGGTCAAAACATTGCGCTACAACCACAACCTGGAGACAACACAGTGCAATTTCCTTGTGCCGTCTCACATCCGAACGTTCATGTACAATTTTATAAGGTATGATACTGCAACGCATAATATCGACAAAAAACCTTTTTCTTTTTAATTTCATGCAATAAGCTATGAGGAACAAATATTGGTCCACAGGGTTCAGAGCAAATAGTACAATCGAACAACCTCTTATATGATCCGAAACATGGTTTCATAATGAAGCTGGAGAATTCAATGTTTGGTGATTACAGTTGCCGCACAGAGCTGAGTCCGAATGACAGAGTTAATTTCACATTACGACCTCCAAAAAGTGAGACCCGACCCGAACACAATAATATACATACATACATATTCAATTGCATACAATTAACTTAAAATGGTGTAAATATTTGCATATACTCGTAGATTTCCAAGTTGTGCCACGAATAAACCCGATGCGTCTTCATCCCAATGAACAATTAAACGTTTCTTGTGAAGCAAATGATGATTTCATCATTGTTTCTCTGCCTGAAGAGCTTCCTGTTGTAACAAATAAAGTTGTACCTGTTGAAAGCAGGCAACATGAGTACAAGCATAATTATAAGTACAAAGGCACATTTCTTTCCGGTCATTTGAAACCCAGGGATTCTGGCTACATTTCGTGTAATTGGAAAAATTCCAATTTAACATTTGCTCAGTGGCAATTTTCAGTGATGGATCAAGGTCAGTTACTCAGCCATTCCAGTCTTGCATTATCTATTATTAATTTTCAGTTATCAGTGTTATCACATACCTTAAAGTTATAAAAAATGTCTATCTCTGATATTTCATAGAAATGAAAAAGCCTGGAAGATTGGAAACTGGAAGGTTAAAAACTGCATGTCCGAATATTTCCGACGTGATAGCGTTTGAGTGTAGCAATCCAATAGAATGTAGGATAAATTCATGTTTACGAAAGGTAGAACACAACACATCTCCATGTAGAGCACTTTAAGAAAACGATTTTGAAACAAATTAAAACGGTGGTTTTGCAATAAATTTGAATTTCAGGATTCTGAATGCCATTCCAACGGACATGTATGCTCAAAAGATAAGCATTGCATACAAAGTGGACTGCTCCAATGCCCTTCTGAAGCTATGCCAGTTGTGGAAATCTTTTTTACAGGCTATCCAAGTACCACACAACAAAATACAACGAACCGATGTAAAATTACCACCAAAATTACAATTTAGCATTATCAAAATCGTGCATCGATTTTTAAGTCATATCATTATTGTGGTTTAGATGTCGATTGGCAACACGCTTCACATGAAGAACTTTTGCTGTTGGAAGAAGTTCGAGTGTTAGGTTATTGGAAAGAAGCAGTAAACAAGATTAAGTTCTCATGCCAAGGATCAAACTTTGTATTTTCATCTGGATTCAAATGGACCATTCATTTTCATGATGGGACGCGATTAATCATCACATCATTGAAAGGTAAATGCTGTGTTAAAATAATATACGCTTGTTATAAAATCGGTAGTAGGTGTGTTCGTGTCCTAATAATTCTGTTTTCTGTTTCTATCCGTCTCTAATGAGATATTATTGGCGGAAATCAAATGAACGCGACTGTCAAAAATGCGTGGAAAGGAAAACGTTCCAATTTGGAAAGTGCATTGACATTGTCTTTAGGCAAATCTGCAAAGAAAATTTCCTTCATTGAGTGTGAAGCTCCAGTACTATTTTCTTGGCAATGGATCTCACGAAAGATTCCAGTTGATATTGACATGAGTAGGGATTTTAGAAGTAATTTTTCTCCAAACTATGTCCGCTCAGTACACTCTTTACAAATACAGTACGTATATATTGTAGTCACTGTATGTTGTATGAGATTCTTGAAAGAGTTTATCTAAAGAATAAAAGATGTACAACAATACGCATAATGTGCAAGCATTCAATTAAGCATAACATCTGGCCAACAAGGATTTGAGTTACTTGGGGCTGATTTTAATTTAAATTAACTATTACCATAATGCTAAAAAATGCCGTGCATAAAAAGGCTACTTTTTCGATTCTCCGTTATTTTTCTGTATATTTCCTGTAACCGTTATAAAACTACAAAATTTAATTTAAATAACAAAAATGAAATGACCCAATAAAATATTTGAAAATGGATATGCTTTGATTGAAAAACATAACTGTATGTCCTTTGGGATCCATTCGTTGATTTGTGATAGATGAACATGAATTCATTATTTTCTCCAAAGTATATAAGCTACCTAACTACGGGAGCTTTGTCATCATCATACAAACGCTGCAAACTCCTCCGGTTTGATTTTGGTTCAGGCTCAATATTTCACTCTGCTGAAAACATCAAGTTTACAAAAAATCAAAAATTTATCGTCAACATGAACAAGTAAGTAACATGTACTTCATAATATTAAAGGTGGATGAATAGTAGTAATTTAATATGAATATTTTTAGTTTCTTCAAATATAGCATTTTCTTTGCCGGAATCATTGCCATTGCCTTTTCCGACCAAACTACTGAAAAGAATTCGGATACATTGATGGAAACATCCGGAAACACCACAGGGATTGAACCGATTAGCTACTCTCCGTCTCTCCTTCGGAATTACTACGGGAACTGTTGGCGATGCAGTCATCCAGTAAGTTAATTTTACAAGTTCATATGTAAGCTTGTTCTTAAACATTGTTACCATAAACTTTTAAATTACTCTTTAAAAACGCAGTGTGGGGGATATAGTTGCTGTAACGATAATGGATATCCTCAATGTTGCTACATTAATGGTGGCTGTGCTTGCTGTGCGTAAAAACTTACAATTAGCCAGTTGACTACGAAAAAGTAAATTATTAATATGTATGTATTTATACGTGCTGTTTCCCTTATTTGTTATGCTACTTTCAATTAAAATATACCAATAACTTTCAAGAGAAAATATATATTATCATCATCGATTAAAAAAGATTTGTCAGCTCACCACATAAATGTTTGCACATATTGTACTCAAAATAACTGCATACTTACAACTTATGAAAGTCATTTCATGGTCACTTACATTACGTTCTCATTTCTCACCATTTTACAGCCAGCATACAGCATAAAACGTCAAATATATCTCACTCATCGTCAGGGTTTAGATTACATTGAAATTATTCATCACTATTTTTTATATTAATCACAGTTCATCGTACTAGGTATATAGTATGCTCCTTCCCATCAACAACTATATCCCGTTCATCTGACATCTGGAACAAAACTCATCATCATCACACACTGGAATTGAGCTTTTGTCAGTAATTCCATGATGTGGTAAACCGCATGATGTAATTATCTTGTTGACTACGACTAGAGTTGCAACCTGGTAAAATACTAAAGCTCCAATGCAACGCTAATGTATTCAGTATTCATACAAATTCCATTTACAATATTACAAATTACTGCAAACAACCACCCAGTTTTTGCTGCAAATAAGACTAGTATGTAACGTAACTACGTAACTATCAATTATATACATACGTACATAGCACTAGTATTATAGACAGAATTTTATCGCAATGGAAACTCAACAACGGTACACACGTAAATGGTTATTGAATTTAACCAAAACGAAAGAGTAACGGTGTTTTTTGGAAATAAAAAGCCAGTGAAACATACTTAGCTTTTATACACTGCATACATTTTTGAAGAAAGTGATCTATCAATTTTTCAGTTAAGTGAACAATGCCTTAGTTTGTCAATTTCATATGTAATTACATACTTTGATGTATGATATATGAGTGCATGCAGTTTGAACGTAAATCAAATCAAAATAGTCTGGGTTGTCTAGCTTATAATATGCTTACATAACATCGTATTAATTCACCTAACATACATACATAGCATGTCGGAATTTGATAATAACTGAACCAGGACTTAAACAATATTTTTATACCACCGAAACTTTGTAATCATTTTATTTACGTGAATAAGTGAGCAGCAGCAAGATGCAAAGCTATTTTCCTTGCCACACAGTATTGCAATTTTCTATCGAATTTGAATTTTCTCGCTTTGATAAAAGCATAATCGTTTTGAAATTTTCTTATTACTTTTTAGCAGAAAAATCATAATGCTAGAAAGATGTTTTACATATGAAACATATTATGGGCAACGAACGACGCAAATCAACGGCGGCTTTACGCAAATGGATATCTAATGTGTGTGGGGGGATCCCATTGAGCCTCTTAATTTTTAATATATAATTTTGCGAAGATTTGTATTGAAGGTTAGATTAGATTAGATTTGTTTAGGTAATTTATGTGCCATAAAACGTTCATGTGGAAAGACCGAAAACATGATTTCAAAATACCATATTAAGTATATATACGTATTGAAAAAAGTTGCAATGCAATGCTATAAAGATTAAGATAGCATTGTAGTTTTTTGCAATGGTACGTACTATATGGAGTAGCAAAGTGTGTACATTTGTCAGCAAGTGTTTATTTTTCCTAAACCATACTATCTCCTGAGAATTTTCAAAATGCGTATTTAGTCTTTTCAAAATCCTTTAGCTTGCACACCATTTTCCCCATTCGTTTTACTTTTTAAATAGTCGTGTTTGTGCACACAAAAATCAATATTTTAGCACATTTACTATATATGTTGACCATTTTAAGGCCGAACGCAGTGAAAAACAACAATGTCCGCCGCCATAATGTTCTGTTCATGCTCCCATGCGGCGAAATTGATAGCAAATGCAAATATTATTCAATTAATTGTGCACAAACGACGGAGCTACAAAAAATGGCCTATACTTTTATTGGATTATAGAACAAAATATTATATGGATCTTTTATGAACTTACTTCCCTTCCTTCCCCAAATATTCAGCAGAAGGTGTAAATGAATATCGAGATTATTTTCAGTTCAGTGGTAAGATAAATAAAACAAAGCTATAATAGGACTTCATTGTTTTCCAATGTCCCATAGTCCCATCCCATCTCACATTCGGTTATTATTGTTATAAGTATTATCTCACTCGGTCTGCCTTAATGTCTTCTAAATCTTCTGTCCAGTTTTCACTCGCACTCGGCTCGCTAAAGAGTGTTTCATTTCAGTGAAAAGGACAAATCTGTCCAAAACATTACAGGTATCCAACCAGCGAGCTTTGTTTTCAACGAGATAAATTGAATGAAGTTGTTTTGCTTTATTTGGAACCATAATACAAAGAACGATAACTAAATTCCTTCTACAATATGTAGACAAATATTACAATAGTATAAAAATAAAACATCCTTTTGTTTCCAAAATGATCATAACGTCAGGCAAAATCAAAATTTTCAGTTTTGGCCATTTTCGTTTTTTTTTCTTTAGAAATTCAGAGAACTAGCACAAAATTGATAGCATGCATTGATGAAAAGAAAGTCACTATATTTCATTCATTGGTATCTTGTTGCATACTGTATAGTTTTCTGTTATATAATATACGAAGTAGACGACCATAAATAGCTTTTGTCTTTATTTATGGCACATTTCGTTTCTGTCAGAATGATCACTTCAATATATTGTTATTATGTCCGTTGTGTACACCACAGTTATATTACATTTATACATGTTTCACGACAGAGACCAGACAAACGACCGAAATGTCAAACTGTGGGTAAAGGACATTGCATTGTCATACTATTAGTATCAGACCCACAAAAAATCTAAGCGTAAAAACGCAATAACACTTTTGTAATGTACTTCTCTTTTCCCTACTTGTGCTGCTTTCTCATTTGAAAAAAAAAATGCTCTTTCATGTCATCCCCTTTGGTTTCCTCAATAGTTACGCGAAAAGCACAATAATATAAAACAGTTTCTTTACATACTGATGGTAAAAAAAACAGCAGCGAGAAAAGCAACAGAAAAAGGAAGTGGGGTAATAACGGTGATAATGCTTGGTTTCTACTTTAGTTCATATACTACTGCTGTAAGCTGGGGAAAAGGGACAAAAAAGGAAATGAGGGCAACTGAAAAAAAGATGGATCGAGTGCTAACAGCTTCAAATTATATGCTGTATAAATACTTAGCGAGTGAAAGAGGGCAGAAGACTAGTAGTCTTGGGAGTAAGAATGAAAATAATAATAGCAAACACAAAACAAAGAGAAAAAAGAGAGAAAGGAGTTCTAATATGAATGCTTTTTTTTCTCCGTCTCTTTCTTCTTCTTATGGTTGACTTGCTCCATAGAGACAAAAAAGGGAAGAGAAAAACAGAGAAGAGAGAAACTCCCAGAAAACAGCTTTTCATAATATTCCATTTCAATTGCAGATTTCCTCTTTCAATGTTCGCCACATAGACAGTGAAATTTGATAATGAGCTTCGTCGTGATATGTATGTGAACACACTAATGGAGTGAATTGAGCTCTCTTTTGGCTTGGCTCATTGTATGCTTCGTATATGTATGATGTATGTATGTTTGTCTTAGAATGAAAGATGATATGATGAGGGCGAGTATAAATATGTCAGAACCCTAAACTTTGGGGTAATGAGATGACATAAAACAACAAAACAACTTCTTTAACAGCCACGACAGCGAATCTCTATTGTTGTACTGTACTACAGATAAATTAGCTACTCGAATTGTTTTGATGGTAGAATGTAGAAATAACTTTTGCGCTAATTAATACTTAGCCAATGTTTACTAAGCATCTAGACATGGCAGTAATTTGATCGCTATATATAGCTTGGTGTTTTGTTCGTTCGAAATACATAGATGAGATGTGTCCTTGTCACTTCAATTAAGATTAAAATTACTTGTCGTGACTTCTGCTTTCAGCATGTCATATCTTTCTGCATTGATGATTTTGTTAGTTGCATACTCAATATGTGTTTACTTACAATTAGCCATTCTAAATGTGATGAGGTAGCGTTCAGAATACCTGAAGGACAAATTGATATTGTCATTCGTCATGTCATGTCAATTCAACTCATACGCATTTTGGCATTACCTACATTCATTTGAGAAAAGCACTTTAATTAAGAAGCCACACTGGATTAACAAGCATGAATACAGCTGAGGAACAATTACTCGTAGGTTGACTACGCAGATATAATAAATTAATATGGTTCGCTTCTGGAAACATATGGTAAGTAAAACACTGGAGATTCGCATTGACAGAGAACATCACAATTGACAACTGAATGTCTCATAAACTTAATGACAACCAAAACGTATGCAAGCAGGCAGGCTGCTCTATTATATCGTATGCACTTTTAATAATATTCTCCCTGTTTGTCTGTAGCAACTCGATGAGCGATGAACTGCTATGTTGCTGCTACACTGTTGACTTGAGTGCAGGCAGATATTATATATGTACAATACTTTGGTTGTTTCTGTGTTCCACTTCCCCTTGCCAAATTATGATTACTTTGTATTTCTTCGTAACATGAGTCCGTCTCCTCACCCTTACTCCACCCGCCTCTTATATAAAAAAATCCTCACAAATGTGAATGACTGACTCATCGTACATTACCACACCACCATCAACATACATTTCATGCAAGTCACCCAATATTCAGCAAAAATGATAAAACAAATCCAAGCCGACACTTTTGCATTAGCTCAGTCAGCTCCAGCTCCTTTACGTTTTTACTACATTGTGCTCAATATTATTCATACTATTACATTTACAACAAAAGAATATATGTAGGTACCCAATGCACACCATGGTAACAGAAATGAATATGATATTGAGGAGATATTCCCAGGACCTGAAGATGTTTTCACGACCCCCCACCACAGGTTTCGCCGTATACATAGGGTGAA
>JAQFZG010004568.1:0-11579 GCA_034695465.1 Entomobrya nicoleti
GAACATCAAAAAGTTATCAGTATTCTACTGACATCATCATACAGCTCTTTATCTACACTACAAACAAAAGGAGACCATATTGTTATAGTTGACGTAACTAATTACTTTAATATTATCTCTGAAGAAATTCGGTCTCTAAAATCTATCACAGCATACCAAGCAATAGTAGACTCTAAAATGAAATTTCAACAGCAACTACAAATTCGAATTGGACAAGCAACCAACTACATTACTGACTTAGTCTGACCATCAATTTTAGAGGCTGGGGAAGATATTGAAGTAAAACTTATCATGATCGAACAACAGTTAGAAGACTTAATAAGAGATGTCAAGCTAACCCTTGAACAATGCAAGGCGAAGTTACGTCGAGCACAACTTCAACAAGGCTTGCTAACTTTTGTGAAAGTATTTGGGGCGGTAAGTGGTCTTGCTTCATCATTTCTCCCGGGTAAAAACTGGACTACTACAGTTTTACTTTTCTGGACGTAATATTCAGATCTCAGGAGAGTCTCATCGGATGGCTGAAATTGGAGATGAACAATTGCGGCAGGTGGAACACTTACGTACAGAGCTAGAAAAGTACAAGTCAAGGATTGTCGGAGAGCAAGATACGTTTATCATTCAAACAAATTTTTCAAGTGGACTTAAGGTAATGTTTACTCTTATTTCATTGTATCAATATAAGGTTATTATTATAAATATCAAACTTATAATTATTCCATTTTTGTTTTCAGTCAAGCAAGCCATTTTTCGTCTGGGAAAACGAACCACATCGTGATAGCATCAAAGCGCTGCTGGCTGGTGAAAAGGTAAACTTTAATGCGGACGTTTTGTTACTAGGCTTCAGTGGCTGGGAATCCATCAAATTCAAATTGATTGAAGTCAACTTTAAACTGAACAAAGCCACCGATGATCTTCAGGAAGAATTCGACGAACTGCTGAACTATTTTGGAGTGTCCATGACTCACACTGGAATGTCCCATTACAGGTTTGAACACGATTATTTTGTAATGACTGGAGAAAACCAAACATTACGGTATAATTTTGAGAGAGATGGTAATGGAAACAGGCTCGGCACAAACCAAGTTTATGAAAAGTTCAAGAAGGGAGATTTTCTTTTAAGCCCTTTTACATTGTGGACAGTTCAACTTATTAACGTGGTACCCAACAACTATGGTAAGAATCGGTTGCGTGATAATGTTACATTTGATAGTTTGAAAAAATTCCTGCTTCATATTGATGTTGAGTTAGTGGGAATCGGTACGTATGTAGATGGGGTGGAGGCATTGAAAGCGGCTGGTGGTGATATAGTTAGGATCCGAGTAATTATGTATTACACCGGAAACGTATTCCGTTATATGATATGTGAATGTGAGTATGTATCTTTGTATGTATAACAATGCAAGGAGAAAGTTCACCGATCGATTCAAGTTCGAGAAGCTGACTGTCGATATTTATTCCATTCATTCTTATTTCTCTTGTTTACACATATCTGATGGTCCTCACGTATGAGGAACCCCACCCAAAAATAGGTATGGCCGACTGGCCTACATAATTAAAGATATAATGTGTTTACAATAATTACGTGCGTATAGTCACGCACGTAACAATATGGAACTTGATAAATGGTATGTGAAAGATGAGAAAAGAAGAATTAGCTTTAATCCTTAAGTATTTATTCTGTAACCACAAAATTTATTACGACCTAATACTAAATTCTGGACTAGAGTATAATAATATGTAATTATTCTAATGATATTTTTTGAGCTGTGTGTGTTATGTAAATTTTATGCTAGTATTGTTATAGTTATTATTTCACATAAAAATATTATAACTGCAGGGACGGCTCTATTGAGCTTATATGAAAATTGGCTTGATTTAAGGTACTAACTAAATAAATTTAATTGAAATTATAAACATCGTTTCAACTAGAAAAACTTGTTATTTAATGAAAATATTGTTAAAACTGGGCACTATTTGAGTATTAATAAATATTCTTAAACAAAACGTACTTTTTGTTAGTTTGACCGGCTCATTTATCTACATGACAGTGGAACTATTATAATCTGGTTGTATAAACATCAGTTCTCATTGGTAAGTTCATATTTGTTTACTCGGTAAGTTTACCGGTGAAATAAAAAATTGGCAAGCTACAAACACATTTTGACACAATAATTTAAAAGAGCGTGAGATCAATAATTTATACTGATATGTTTCATAAAGTTTTTAATAATCACAAACATAATATTACAAATATCAAACATTTTTTGGTTCTATTAGCTTGACCTTAAATGAAATTTAGTAGATAATACATAATCAGAGTAAATAGATATGAGTGTGTTGACATTGATATTTTAAAACCGTCAAGTTCATTGAAATGATTGTGAGTGTTTACATACTGCAAGACGCATTGTTTTTATCGATGGAAGTGCAAGTCAATTATATACGTCAAAAAAACCGTGTTGAGTTATTTACGATGTCGCTGAACATGTTTACAGATTTGTTTTTTATCATTTGTATTTATATTCACGATAACACAATTTTGTCTGTTTTCAATATTTGTCAATGACTTTGTTAACTATCAACTTGGTATTCAATATTTGACATTGATGTTATCAAGTCACATTCCTTAAATCAATACGTAATGTCATATTTTAAATAATGCTTTATTAGCATAAATTGTGTCCAAATGAATAATTCTTACCCCATACTTTTGCCAATGACACTAAATGTGGATACTACAAAAATAACGGAAATTTTACTACGGACTATGGCTTTAAAGATGACATGGAGTATACCTTCCTCTTTATAAATTGTTGGACTCCATGATATGATAACCTTAAAACCTTATCAACAATTTAAAAAGTTATTATACTAAAAGTAAACATGAAACATTTTAGATATTACGTATGTCTGCATTTTAATATAACCCCATGCTAAAGGAGGATCTTTAAAAATAGTCTATTTAATTCTTAAAAAAATCATTCATCTTAATTTCAAATTTAGTAAGTAGTATTTAAAAAACATACTGTCATTTATCAAACTCACATGAATACAAACATGCTCAATATTATGTTTCAATTTTTCATATGCAACTGGTGGAACGGTGTGGGACACATGCATGTACGCTTTATAATACATAGTAACCGCATCATCCCCAACACAATAAAAAGTATGAGCAGCTGATCAACTTGCACTTGAAATCGAGTAAAAACACTCACATTTCTATTGTTGATGTTTTGTGCTGCACAAGTATCTCAATGTTAGTAACTTTCAATAGCCTTTTCCTGGATAAGTTTTCTGGAAAATGAACTATAATTAAAAAACTACATTGTTTGAACGGCTCAGTTGCTACTACAACAACTGATCCATCTTAAATACAATTAATTAATAAATAAGACAGAGCAATGGAATTGGAATTAGCTGGTTGTTCCACCAAGATTTGTGCCTTTTGTACAAAATTCACTGCTCATTTCATTCCCAGGTGGATAGGTAGCAGTGTTTTACAACAATTTTACTCAGAATTCTTAACAACTTCAAGAAGCTCATTAGAAAACCAAGTTTTAAAAGTGAAAAAGACAAGCGCCAAAACAAAGTACGATGATCACATGAATAACATATTATCTCCTCCAGAAAATTGGACGGTTTGCGGAAATTGCCTACCACTCATCCAACTAGTATTACAATCAAAAGAAAATGTAAACAAGGTGGAATGTGAAGTGAACAAACTGCAAGTTAAACTTTTAAAAACGTTACAAAATTTGGAAGTTGAAACAGACAAAATGAATGAAAATCTCAAAAAGATTAAAAAAATTATCATCAAAAAGCCAGCTGAAAAAGGAGGATTTGAGGAAATAGCATCCGTTATTTTGACAGGAGAAAGGCCATCTTCAAGAAAACAGAACCAAGAAAATAAATTAATTCACAATTTCAAGAAGAAAATTACCAAAGGTATGAAAATCAACAAATATTCTGGAGTTTTTGTAAAATAGAAAAATAATTAAATTTAATTGAATTTCATTTTGATATTTAGTAGTTATTCGAGATATCCAAATATTTCAAAGGGAAACCCGAACTAAATTTGTGACAGATGACGATGATGAGCCAGTGGTCAAACTGAATACCGAAAATATAGATGGTTGTGATAGCTTTATGGACGAATCAGTAAATTTAAATGACGAAGGGAAAAATGAAAGCGACTGTGATTCAACAGTACAGCAAACATGTTTAAAAGAAGAGGTTGGGAGTATCTCGTCAAATGACAGTTTTGAAAACTTGAATGATCAATCACGGTAACCTGTGCATAATTAATTTTGGTCAATGTGTTCAAAAAGAAACGTAATTAAAAGAATTATCACTTTTTGCTTCGTTTATTTATTTTTATAGAAGCTCATCCGTTTTATTGGAACAATGCTCCAAATTTCGAGAGAACCTAATCAAAAGAATAAATCAAGCAGTAACCATTTCCACATCGAAAAATATACCAAAATCATCCTTAAACGATCCTCGACGAAACTACTCAATCGAATACTCTGGAACTGGAAAGGATGCCCATTTTTTCGTTGAGGACACTGAAATAATTATCGTAGACGATCAGGTGGAAAATGAAGCTTTGCAGTGTGGCAGCTGTGATTTTAAATTTGATAGAATTGCTTCCCAAAATAAACGATGGAATATTGAAGACAAAATATTCGAACACATTTTGTCCAATCACTTAAATTTATACACTTGTTCCATTTGTGGACAACGTAATGAAACAGTTTTTAGTTGGAGAGCCCATAAGTTTGTTCATTTGGAGGAGGATAAGAAGAGGAAGTGGAAATGTGAAATTTGTGGAAAAGGGTTTACAAGTCAGGCAAGTGTGAAGACTCACAAGTGGACACATTTAAACGAGGAAGAAAAAAGAATGATGGGAATATGTGGATGATGCCTAGTCATTTTAAGGGAGAACTGGTGAAAGGAATGAGATTTCAGTGTGACAAGTGTGGGAAGGAGTTTAACAAGGCGTTTAATTTAAGAAAGCATGAGAGGATTCATTTGGGGAAGGAGGAGAGGGAGGATAAGCAAGTGATTTGTGGAGAGTGTGGAGTCAAAATTCATAAATGGAATTTGAAGAGACATACAAAAAGACGACATGGTGGTGGGGTTGGTAAGAGTATAGAAGTTAAGAGTAGAAAAGCTGTAAGAAAGAGTAAAGCAAGCAAAAGTAAAATATTTTTGTAATATAATTTGATGCAGCTTGAGGAAATCTATTATTGGAATGATAAGGCAAAGAAAGGATATTTTGTATATTTCATTGAGAGCCATTTGTATAAATTGGAATGTATCTAGTTTAAGATATTACAAGATACGAATGAATGAACTATTAATATTTTGCCAGACTATTTTTTGTTAATGAGGTGAAGTTGTCAAAAGCATTGAAATAGACAACGGTCAACAAATTTGGTATATTTACCCACCTTGCAAAAATAAAATAAAACGAAAGGATCAAGTTTGTAAAACTGCAAGCTTTATTGCGAATAAAAAAATCGATAACTATTTTTTAAACTTTTTGAAACTGCTGAAACGTATAAAAGTAACATAAAATATCATACTATATAATTTATCATCAGTTCTCGTCAAACTGGTTCTAAATAAACACACATGATCAAGGTTGATGCACAGTTTCCTTACAATAAGATTTCTTACAACATTTGCAGAAATTTTATTTACACAATTATAATATTATTATGAAATATTTGCCGAGAGTATTTACAACATTTAAAGCACAGCCCGCATAATTTATTTTGCATGTGAACAACATACACTCAAACAGAAACACATCAGTATTGAAAAAGTGATGTCATTAAACGGAACAAAATTGCGTGTTTAAATTACTATTCAAATCAATAATTTGTTTAGTCATAATTTAATCAATATACATTAGCTTACAAAATATTTCTTATAGTTTATAGTGTATTAGCTAGCTATTCTAAAGTATCAATTAGATAAATTTTGCGACACAAATTTTAAATAGTACAATAATTTATTCGAGGTTCATGTAAAACATTTCAACATTTGAACCTGCCATATCAAATGTGTAAAACATCCAAGCCCTTCAAGCAAACGTAATATTTTACCATTCTATAAAAGTTTACTAACATGCTTGGTCAAATGTTTTGTTAACATTTGTTTACTGGCAAACTCCTTATGACAATAAAAACATAAATATATTATTATATTTGTTTTTATTTGCCAATCAGAAAAATTCATATTGCATATAATGTCAAAGGTACACAGACTCCCACAATGTGGATAACTATCTGCTTACCTGTATGCCCATACATGTGACGTAGAAAGCTAATTGACT
Source organism: Entomobrya nicoleti (assembly GCA_034695465.1). Classification (NCBI taxonomy): domain Eukaryota; kingdom Metazoa; phylum Arthropoda; class Collembola; order Entomobryomorpha; family Entomobryidae; genus Entomobrya; species Entomobrya nicoleti. The sequence continues at coordinate 6,350 of JAQFZG010004568.1, forward strand.
TCTGATAGTATTTCTGACCATCATTACAAAACGTACAGGTTACTTTAATGTTTCCTTGATTGTGTGCTGATGATGACAACAGATGAGAACGTAACTCAGCAAATGAGAAAAGCCGTTTTTCGCAGGGGAGACATTGAAAACTATACTCACGTTTTGGTCCATGCATTCTTCTAAAATGTGCATTTAAATTTCCCGTTTGGTTAAAAGTGGCTGGGCATTCAGAACATGTTTTACGTTCAAATGTTTTAGAATGTGTTTTGTTTTGATGTTGAACAAGATCAAAATTTGTAAAGAACTCATCCCCATATTGTTGGCAATTGTGAGGCTTCTCTTTGATATGGTAAGACTGCAAATGTGTAAACATTTGAGATTGTGCGGCAAACATTTTATTAGAAAAGGTGCACGAATAAAGGTTTTCTTCAATGTGTACTTTTAGGTGTCCCCAGAGATTCGTCATTTCAGTGTACTCTTTTTCACAAAATACACAACAGTAAATTTTCCTTTCTTTTTGGTTAAGATGACGACGTTTAACGTGTAGTTTTAATGAGTCATGTCCCAAAAACATTTTGTAACAATGTGTGCACTTTAACTTGGTTTTAATCTCATGTTTTCTTAAATGTCTGTTTAAGACATTTCTAGTCTTAAATTTTGCATCGCATTTGTCACATTTATAATTTCTATCTTCTGAGTGACAGGTAAAATGTTGTTTTAAATTATCTGGGGTTTTAGAACGTTTCTGACAAATATTGCATTGGAATGGTCTGTCGTTCAAGTGTACTTGCATGTGCCTGTTCAAATTACTTTTATTTCCAAATCGCTTCTCACAAAGAGCACAGACGAAGAATTTTCCACTGTCTCCGAGATGAGACATAGTGTGTCTCTTAAGATCCTTTTTGGCAGTGTATGCTTTTTTACAAGTTTGGCAAACATATATACGCTCGTCAGTATGTAATCTCATGTGGCTTTCCAAGTTTATTTTCTGTGTGAAAACTTTATCGCATAAATTACACGGAAGCCTGATTCCCTTGTGCACACTGTTGTGATGATCCCGTGAACCTTCAGGTGTGGCGTATGAGGAAGCACATGATTTACATGGAAAGCGTTTCCGTCCCGCTTCCAAAATCATTTCCATTTTGGTTTCCTTTGTTGTTAAGGAATGAAGTAGGGACTGGTGGAAAATCTATGACAAATTAAAAAAGGATTTACAACGATCCATATTTCTTTTCGTTTACATTGAATACAGTTATTTATTTTACAACTTAATGGATTCGTTTTCCAAAGAGCCACATTTTAAATTAGGTTTTGTTTCAGTCTTTGCATACCTGTTGTGAATTTGTGCCAAAAAACGCGTCTAATTTAGTAAAAAGTGCGAATATATAGTAATGGAGAAGTAGTGATATTAACTAATATGAACATTTACGACAAAATATTCACTGCTATTATTGGAGTTTTTCAATCTATAGATATATATCATTTGGGCCCTTCCAACAACGTTATAACACAAAAAAATTTACGTACAAACAAAAAGATTGACTATTTTTTCTTATAATGCCTCAAAGATAATTATATGGAACAAAATATTTGTTTAAAGGCATATTAAAACAAAAACTTGTGCTACATTTCTTTGTGTTGTTTATTGGTTAAAAACGTATGACCCGTCTATGTAAAAAAAATCACATGCCAAAAACAAAAACAAACAGGCTGATTTTCTTACCCGGTACCTTTACATTGAATCAGCACAGGTGATCATTCACTTGCCGGTAGTAAAGCATACCTTTCAATGGTTTGGGTACAAAGAAGATGCATGCTACTATTTTGTGAGCTAAGAAGACTGATGATATTCTCTGTCAAAAGTTACCTATGGGATTTACAAAGCTTTGTTGCATTTCAGGGAATAGCCTATGAACATTTTGACCTGCTTTATGCAGGACGTTTTTTATCCAAAACATTCTAGATCCTTTCAAATTTCGAAATTGTAATAAACAATGCATTTACTAATTTCGAAGTCATATTTGTTTTTGAAACTACATTATTTTAGAAAAATTATACTCGAAGATTATAACAAATTGAATCTAGTACGATATTGATGAAAAATCTGTTCGTAAAGATTACAGAAAGGAATTGTCTTAACTATGAAGCGTACATTGTAAAGCTTAAATGGGATATAATTAGGCAAGCATATGTTATCCTATCAATTTTTATATTATTAAACTAAAATACTGAATCTAATTCAAATTCGTGCACCCTTTAGGCTAAGTATCTCATGTACATGCTACACACACCCAAGCTAAACAAATTTGCCATTATCAAGTCCAGCTTACAATACAAAACCAGTACATTGAAAACGAAAGTATTCAAAATATGATTTGTTATCAAACGGTTATAAGCGAAACGGTGGAGTGTTGTTATATGTATGTATATTTTACAACAATAATTAATACACTACTTACCAATAAAGGTAACTGTATAGGTAGTAATAAAAACAGTAATCTCTAGGTACTTCTTGTCCACTCTTGAACAAATGGACAAGTTTTTCGTGATGATAAACTTATTCACCTCTCCTAAACACTTCTAAACCCATTCAACGTGCTCATATGAAATGTGGCGATGGAATATAATTACCTGGACGATTTTGGATACAACAAGCTCACCTACATGTTTTCAAAAGCTTTGCCTGAATTCAAATGCATTTATAATTAAAAGAACACTTGTACATAAGATGATACTTTATTAGTAAAATATTTAACTCAGCACAAAGTTTACTAATGAGCGGATTTTTTGTTATTTTAACGCTTTTCATTGAAGCATCGCTTCCTTTAACTTCTGTACGTATGCATAAATTTACTTTGTTTGTCAATATATGAGCTCCATTCAGATTTGAGATAAAGCTAAGAAAAATGAATAGTGACATAGTTTTTCTTGTAATTTTAACCGTTAATGGGTTGAACACATCATAGTTATTCCTATCATAGGAAATCATGCAAGGCAATCAAATTCGAATTCTACTAGCCTAAAGGGCAAGTGTGAAATGAAGACTACTTCAAAGATTAAATTAAGATCCTCTTGTGTAATACATTTTAAAATAATGTGATAAGATACATCATTTCAACTTTCACACATTCAACCACACCTATTTCAGTAATATAAGTGATGTCAAATTTTATTAGGCTCGGAACAAAGTCTATTTTTACAGAGTTTCATGAAAGAATCTACATGGCTGGTTTTTACTGTAAAGATAAAGAACTTAGCTCTTTCCGAGCCCTGCAACCTTTACCTTTAGTTCACCAATACTAATCAATCCCGCAACTGCCATTCCCAAAACGTATATAATGAAAAGTGTCCGTATGTTCGAGTCCAAACTCAGCGGCTCTGCTTCCACTCTAGCTGGACTATTTTCTCGTGAAAACTTGTGCCGGCTGTGTACTTGTTTTTGCCACCTAACTAGTGACTTCAGATGCTCATATATGCCACTATAAACTAAAGTGGCAAATTTATGCGGTAATAATGAACCCATCGGGTTTGAAAACATCCAAATGTCAGTATCATTTAGTATTGGGTCTGTCCCTTTAAAAAATGTTTTTGTAGGGTATTGCTTGGATAAGTATGTATGCTCCTCGTCTATAAAACTATTAAATCCAATAAGGGCGCTAGGAGTTGAGAAACGTACAATTAGGTCCTCAACTGCAGCAAAGTAAGCGTTAGGAAATTTGGGCAGTTTCTTGGGAATCTCAAACGTGAAGTTGAAACCCAAGTTATATATTACATCTCTGTAGTCTTTCGACACATTTGTAAGCGTGGGCCCTGTTGTCAAAGACTTGAAAATTGCAAATTTTTCAAGAAATTTATAGTTGTAGTCATTCAACAAAGCTTTTCCAAAAATTCCATAATGTTCTGATTTAAAATCGGAAGGTAAACAATCTGCTCCACTAAACCAAAGATGGTACGGTGTGTCAACTCTAAACTGATTATCATAAGTAAGTTTAGTCGTAATATTTTCAAAGATTTGAATTTTTTCCCATCTCCGTACACAATGTTCACGAAGCTGAATATATTGTTTGAATCCTGTGTTTGATCTGTTTTGTATATCGATTAGGTGTACAAACCTTTCGAAAACTGGGAGCTTGGCAGGAGGTGCTACAACGCCAGTAATGGCGATCCCTTTGTAAGCGTTTGTAATGATGACATATATAAGCCACCAAACACCAATAACTATCCTAAAAGCTTGAATATTTAAAAGTTTTTGAGGCCCTAGAAACGAATACTCGACCATTGTGGCCCTAGCAAACAAAATTGGACTGAATTCAATCACTGTATTTTTGGTGTACCTTAAAGCTATGTATCCGAGTAGCGTCAATAAAATTATCGAGTTAACGATAAAAATCCACAAGCTCATTTGAAAAGGTGCAAAGTACTGCTCAAACGTAGTTTTCTTGGTGTAATAACAAGAGATGAAATTGAATCCTTGTGTTGAAATCGCAGTGTAACTGTGAGGTGGGTATTGTTTTAATGATGCGCCACTGTGCCCTGTTAACCTTTAGATTTGAACTTTGGGCAAAAATTCTTGATACCTGCGATATTCAACATTATGAAATTCTTCCTTGTCATCTTTTAATTCACCCTTTCCTATCACATGTGTTTCGTTACCTGTAATCTTGGACAGAACCTGTAAAATAATGTATTCAAATGATAAAACAACACTTTGATTGATTGCAGATATCTGGGAATATTCAACAAGTGTTTTTGTTTTGTAATCTTTGATTTGTAGATTTGTTTGCTGTGAAACAAAGGTTATTTTTTCTCCTTGAATACGAGAGGCAAGGACATGAAACAAAGAATGGTTGGTTAAATAATTTCGAGACACAGGATATAGCGTAGAGTTTTTCCCACAAGAGACAAAGATAATATGGGTTGCAATTATTTGTCTTAATCACGTATTTTGTGTTATATTGCAGTGTTTCGCAAAATATGAGTCCAATATAGGGCGATAGGAATCTATATGTGTCCCTTCTCGATCCAAGTAACATAAGTTGTAACGCAAGCGGTTCTATAATATCCGCTGACTTCTTCAATAAACCAACATAAATGACATAAGGTAAATATGGTACATAATTTGCAGTTTTGGATTTTCCAAATTTGTAGTACAAAAACTGTCCAACACGGGAACTAAAAAAAATGCCGCTCAAGTCCGATGTCGAAAAATAGGTTTTCTAGGGTAACTTTTATCGTAGAA
>JAQFZG010004569.1:0-11578 GCA_034695465.1 Entomobrya nicoleti
TGGTTTTGGGGGGAATATGTCACTTAGGGGGGAATGGGCTTGGGGGGGATGGTCCGTTACCGATCAAATGCTGAAAGAACGAATTGTTCACTTGAATTACATCAGCATCACTTTTTAATTTACTTTTTAATTCCGTCGAATAATGCTCAAAGTTCCTATATTTTATGCAGAGCTACACTCCCAACATAACAGTCAGATATATTATGACAGACTAGAAAACATAATTTATTTGACGATCCTAGTCAAATGTCGAAGTGTGAGGAATGTTTAGCCTATTATCTCTATACTTACCAGCTTTATTTGCCTAAAAGTAAACTTCATCGGCAGACTAATCACATGATCAACTTTTAAGATAAGGTGTATGGAAAAACACAACAGTTAAATAAGCATGTAAAAGCATAACAAGAATAAGGATAAGTCTGTGAAAAAAGTCTTGTGGTTTTAGAAAAGTATTTTATTGGCATGTTAAGTCTTTAAGCCATATATAATACTTTCTTTCATTTTGCATACAGATGCTGATAGGAACACCACATATATATTTCAGCTCAAACAAAGTATTGTCTCTGACACAAATACTCATGAACAGTTTTACAGAATTCCTTGTTTACTTTTTTCCATAAGAGCCTATGTATTGAACGGCTCAACAGCTGTTCTTATGGAACAAAGTAAACAAGGAATTCTGTAAAACTGTTCATGAGTATTTGTGTCAGGCACAGTACACAATACAATATACTATGCATGGCTAAAAGGTAAACGAGGAACACATGTGCACACAAATACCGCTGATGGAAACGCACATGCATACATATGTAACCTGCACATCTACTTAAACACCACACTTCCACACGTTAAATCATACACCCTTCTTGTATTCTCTTCTGTTTCTGGACTGATTACTTTAAAAAAAAACAAGAACTTCAGTGTGTTTTATGAGAGGAACAAGGTGGTGCAACAAGTGAGGAATAATCTTTGAAGATTTTGTACATAATTATCTTGAAAACCGAAATATATTTAAACAGAAATCCTGTCACGTAGAAATGTTACAGTTTCAAATACAAAATGGCATCAACTAGTTCTTGTGTTCGTTACCGTACAGCCACAAGATTGCAAAAGGCCACCGAAAAACGGAGATCAGAGGAACTGTTAGAGGAAGAAGCACAGTTAAAACGACAAAAAACAATATTTGCACCAACTGCATTTATTGGACCACGTGACATTGTAGTCACTTCAAATATTCTATATATTAAACCGGAAGAGAATGTAACATGTGGCTCCTCTGTGAAGCAGGAAAACTTGAAAGTTGAGCCATTATCAACAAATGGACCTCGTGATAGTTTTGGTAGTTCGAAACCTTTTCAGGTTAAAATTGAAGAAGAGAGTTGTGTAGTTGTAAAACTTGAAGAGTGCTTGGATTTGGAGGAGTCTCCCTTTGCGGAACAATGTAATGAAACTCTAGAGACAATGGAACAATTTGTAAAGCCTGTAAATGAAAGCACTGAAGGAAATGGGACATGGTTTGGCGAGGAAGACAATTTAGAAGAGGTTGCCTCAAAGCCACGAAGTCTCCAATTTTCACAAAACTACATCAAATTATTACAAGCTCTTGTGAATCAAAAAGACAAGGAAATAAAGTTATTACTGGATTTGATAAGAGAACTCGACGTGAATGCTACGGATAAAGAACCTTCCAATGATGGGTCAGAAAACGTAAGTATTTAGTAATTTAAATTGGGTTTATACTTATATCTTATCAGTTTCTTAAGATTTTTTTTTTATTCGATTTTGTATAGGGACACATCAACACTGAGGACTCTTCACCTAATCATACTAATGAAGTTTTAAGTTTGGACAACAGACAAGTTGTGATCAAATTGAATTCTGATTTAAGAGAAAAAGAGGCGAAAATTAAAACACTCTCAGTAAAAATGCGGAGTCTCCAATACAAAATAATTAGTCAAATGGACAACAGTTTACATATCAGTACAAATCCCGAACCACCAAAACATGGATCTTTTGAAATGGTTTGTAAATATTATATTTATTATCTAATAGACTTTACATATTAAATTCGTATGCATTATAACTTACTCAACCTAATTACATTTTACTAATTACTTTAAATTTACTAATTGCAGGTTTTACCGTTCTTGTACACCAAACTCGACCTGGAAGACATGTTAACTTGCCGTGGCGTCAGTCAAAATTGGCAAACTGCAGTTGACAAATTTTTTGATACTCCCCCATCCCAATGGCCACTAAATGAAGACGCTCGATGGAATAAGGAAGGAAAATCTAAACTTGAACGTATCTCAACAGGGAGCGACTCCACATTTAACAAGTTAACAGAGGCATACAGATTTTCTGACTTGGCACGGTTGAACATGTTCACTACTAATACAAAAGGAAGGATAATCGGTTCCGCTGTTTGGTTGGACAACATAAATATTGACTGCAGTACTAGTGCCGATATTCTAACAAGATTTTTGACAACCGTTGGAATTCAGATAAAGTACTTGAAAATTGGTCAATTTGTAGAAAGCCCAGATTTAAATATTAAGCTGTTAGTGGATTGTGTAAAGCTATGTTTGGCACAGCTCCCAAATCTGGTTGGTTTTACAATTGTGATTGGCAGCAGTGCTGATAAAACTTTAGGACCGAATGCTTTAGGAAACGAGATATTAGAATATTGGCAAAATATTTGCACATTTCCAAAGTTAGACAATCTCAAATCTTTAGTGATCGACGTTGAAAATTTCTTAGACACGAACAAAATGTTCTTAAACATTGTCGTGAAAAGTTTAATACATTCTTATTCCAAACAACTTAAACAGCTGAGTATAGTTTCGCAAGGTACTAGTCATTTTGAGGTTTTGGATGCACCAAACTTGAAACAGCTTTCAATTCCAAGGAAGTCTTTATGCGACAAGATGAAATTTCGTTGTAAAAATGTGAAAAAATGTATAATTACAAGTCATGGTTACAATTTAAAACATAAGCATATTCTTCAAATTGAAACAGTGTTCCCTAAGTTAGTATGCCTTGGATTCAACTTTAAAAGTGTGGGCGGAGAATTCCATGATTTTCTGTGGACATCATCCACTCCTAAACTGCCTCATATACGAACCCTGGTGCTAGAGAATTGTGGTGCAGTAAAATTCACTTTACTAAGCTGTTTCCCTAATCTTCGTTACTTGAAATTGATCAATAAACCTACAGACAAAGTATTAATGTATCAAAAGGAGGACAAAGTTCTGCATGTTACGAAACTATGTCAGGGTAAAGACCTTTACAATTTACCAATCTTTTGGGAACATTTTCCAAATATTTTGCGAGTGGACCTAGAATTTAGCGGTGACTCAACCAAAAATGTAAAACCAAAATTTTCTACGTGGAGAAGAGAGCGTTATGTCAAATATTGGTGTAAAAATATTGAATAATAATTGTTAAGATAAGGCAGTTGTTAATGACCTTGAAACATTTCACACTGTATATTTGTAACTGACCTATTTTTGGTTAACCACAATTACCATTTTGGTTAGATTTTCTACCACAATTATAGCCAAGTTTTTTGCACATTTCGCAATGGGATGATACATGGGGTTTGTCGCCATCCTTTTTGCCTTTTAATAATTCACTCTAAAATAGTTAAACAATTCAATTTTTTTAATGATATACATTGTAATTTTATTATTTAAAAGATTTATTTACTTGATCATGTGGGTAAACGTTTACTCGGCACTTAATGCACCGTTGACCCATATTTGCCCAACTGTATCCTGAACTCCATTCGCGACTGCATTTTGGACATTTAAATTCCCCAAAGACTCTTCCTGGGCCTTGGTGTGGGGTAAGATCCTTTTTCTCATTATTGGACATCCCAAATAATTTGTAAAAGTATTTGTTAACCTTTTGTGACAATTCTTAAAACAGATTGATTTGTTTTTGCTTTAAAAATTAAGACAACATGTAAAAGGTAAGGTAGAACACAAATGAACAGTGTTGTTGCGTGTTAAATTTTAACTGAACATCCAAGTGTTCACTAGAAATGCTTCCGCCGTTGTGAATCGATAATGGCATGTCATTGATTTTTTTTCTGGATTTGATAAACTCAATACAAGCTGTGCTTCACATGTAATGCCACTCATGCATATAATTAGACCGATAAGGAAAATTCCATTTAAACACGAATTGCAAAACACAAGAATGTACCAGTGTCTATGATATTAGTGCCATGACACAATATCACTTTTACCATGCAAAACTTATCTTGCGTGTCTAAAATTTTATCCAAATATCCAATCCGTATTAAGTTTTAAATCGATAATATTAAAAATACGTATTACACGAAATTCTACACCTGTTCTGCTGCTTTACGATTTTCTGTAGTTTTATAACATGGCAAAAAGAAAGTGAAATTTGATGTAGCTTAAAGTCGTATTGATTTTTTTGCCCTCACCGAAACAAGCAAGGTCATTGTCATATATTTTTTTGGTTTGTAAAATATTCAATCATTTTCTTATATCGAAAAAATGACTACTCAATATTTGGATTGTTGTCGGTACGTACTGTATAAAAGTATTAAATAGCTTTGTTTTTATTTCAGTTTACCGTTTAAAAAAATACTGTGACAATAAACATATTTTCATAAAGTTTTTATTTGACTGTAATGCTTTGTAATTAAAAATTGAATTAAATATCCAGTATTCAGTCAAGCTCTTCGATTATCCAAGGTGGTTGTGGTTTTGGTATTTCCAGATCAGTTTCACAATTTGTGTCCGACTCATCATGTGGCAATATTTCTAGGGGCCCATTTATTTTGTCATTTGTCTCCCTGCAAAAATTACACGAAGTCAGTAAACGAATCAAAATATATTTCCTTTATAATTCTGCCAGTAATCATTTAATACACTTACATTTTAGATGAAGTATCCACCACTGCATTATCCACAAGTTCATCAGTGTGACGAATCATTTGATGCATTTCTCCATTCTCAAAGTTATGAACAATTTTACAATGCCTTATTAATGTCCACGGACGTGTAAACTTTTTCTCACAAAATTTACACGCCACATCAGTTTTATTCTTTGGTCGCAAATTTGTGTCCTTCAACTCAAAGTCGGAAAGACCATGTGTCCTCCTCAAATGTCGTTTTATATTTTGTCGATGCGAAAATAATTCTGGACACAAGTGACAAGAAAAACGTTTCTCTCCTGTATGTACTATCATATGCAGTTTCAATTTGTGTTCGGCATTCATCTTTTTCCCACATTCTTTACACTCCCATGTAAACTTCTGAGAGCCCTTATGAACACATTTTAAATGCACTTCCAAACTCTTCTTGTCTGCCAACTCTTTTCCACATACTACACACACATGTTTCAAGTGAACATTTCTTCGATGATTCCATAAAATCTTTTTGCTTTTCCAAGTTTTCCCGCAGTCTGAACAAGTGAGATTGATAGATTTCCTTCCAACGGTAGCCTTAGGCCTCACAGATGAGGCTACTGAGTTATTTGAATCGAATTCAATTTTTATCGGCATTTCCAAGGGATCTTTTGGAATAGTATTCACTGTGCCGTGTTTGGTTTTCCAATGTCGCTGTAGGCTTGCCACATGCGCATACATTTCTCCACAAACTGAGCACTTAAAATTTTCTTTCCTTTGGTTCAATTCAGTTGAATGATTTTTCATGTGATATGTAAGATTCCAATGTCTCTTGAATGCCATTCCACATTTTTTACATTGCCAACTTTTCTCCACGGCTTGAGTTCGAGAACAATTTTGAAGCATTGTGTGTCTTCTCAAATTCCATTTGTGTAGATACGTCTTTCCACACTTTTGGCAAGCCAAATTAGTCTTAATAGCTGGTATTTTTAATGTCGTTCCCGTGCTATGTTCTTGTTTACGGTGGCTCTTTAACTGTCGTTCTCTCAAAAAGTAGGCAGTACACCCATCAATTGTACATCGGGCTAGTTGATTTTCATGTGTAACCTTGCTTATGTCATGACATGTTTCGTAGTGGGTTTTCTGATTGTGCTGCACAAGTTTCCGGTTGCATATTTCACAGTTGGCGTAAGAATATCCATGTAGCTGAGATGATGATGCCTTTGCTGCTTTTTTGTTGGAATTTCTTTTGTCGTTTCCTCTATTTTTACGGCCCTTAGGTCTACCCCTCGTCGATTCAATACTTGGTGTATTATTGAGTGTGATTCGTTTAACATGCTGTTGTAAACTGTGGTATTTTAACTGACGTTTTGTCAAAAAGTACGCCTTACATCCATCAGCTTTACATCTCATTATTTGATTTTCATTAGAAACTTTGCTCAGATCGTGGCACAGTTCAAAGTGACGTTTCTGCATTTTTTCGGCAACATTTCTTTTACATATTTCACATGGGACATAAACAGATTCGTTTAGGTAAATTGACTGGAATGATGATGCGATTGCTGCTGTGTTTTCCCTAGAGATTGAGCTGTCGTTTTCACGAGTTTGGAGGTGCGGATACTCAAGTTTAATTTCTATCGAGTGATCATGATCATCCATTGTCAGTTGGGTTCTAAAATTAAGAAAAAGCGGTTCTATTCAATTTTGATCTGGATTCTATTATAATTTAGTTTGAACTAGAATAAATGCACTTACTCAATTTCATCTATGTTATGCTCATGAGAAGAATCATAAACCATTTCATCAATATTTTTGCCCAATAAAACCCGAGGAAAAGCTGTTCTTGACCTATGAAGCCCTTTAAATTCAAATAGAAAAAAATAACAGGTTATTTGACATCTTCGGTCTCAAATACAACACCGATTTAAAAGACATGTTGATATAGCTTACCTGAGTTACTAATTTTTTGTCTTATCGTTCTTAATACATCCTGGCTTTCTTTGATTTTGTCAGGGTTGCTTCCAAATACTCGTTGTAACGTTAAGTTAATGTTTGTCCATCTTAAAGGGATTCTATTAGATAGCTCCATTTTCCCTAGTAGTTTATTAATTTTCAAGTCTAATTGTAACTCTAAACATTTTAACTGATGATAAACTTCACAGAACTCGTCAATTATAATCTTGCAATCAAAACAGCAGTTCAGTAACTTGGTTTGATTAAATACTTCATATAACTGTTGTTCTATTATCACAGTATTTTGTGTACACAAACGATCTCCAGAAAATCGAAACAAAAATCTAGTAAACTGTTTAATGTTTTCAAAGTTATCTTCATTTGTGACAGTCAGACTAGTGCTCTTGTAGCAAAATAAACAAAAACAGGAAGCTACTATTGACGGTGACATTTTGAAGATTAATTATTATTATTTTTTAACTTTTGATGTTTGGAGCACAAATTCAAGCTTGTGTAAAAAGATGATAGAAGATGTTGTGTCTTACAAAATGTAACAAAACAAAAAGACTGGGAATAGACAGCTGAGTTTTGGTGGTGTTCTTCTTTTTTACTGGCTGGCATAGTTGAGTGTATCAAAATACAAGCATGTGTACACGTAACGCATGTATATTTTGTATGGCTGAACTGAACTACATCTTAATTAATTGGGATAAAAAAAGGAATATGTGAAAGTTAATGAGCAGTTTGATCGGGCATTTGAAATCATTCGATTTTACTCATTCAATAGCTTTAATATTTGAAATTTGTGAAAATAGGAAAAATATGAATGCATTTTTTTGATTTGAATGATTTAAGGATGTCACGCGTTAACTCTAAGTGTATGTCGTTAATTAGAACAGTTGGTAAGCTTGTCAATACAAATTAATTTTGAACAATCAATAATATGTACAATTAATCGATTACATGGTAATTATAATTTTGAGTTGATTAGGCTACTACAGCCATAGCTAATTATCAAAAATACACACTACAATTCACATCGACAAAATAATATATACATTTAGGGATAATACAAAAGTCAGTAATGATTATTATGCACAACAAAAACTAAAACTAAGTTTTAAATTAATTAACTTAACTTATAACCTTAATTAACTCACACAAAATTGTAATTTAAAAAAAATATGTATGGATGCACAATGTACATGTCTGAGCATTAATTCTTCTTTTTCTAGTAAATCTCATCCAGTATTGGAAAGGATTCTAGTTCTGATGCCTCGTGGTCATTTAAATCACTTGACTCGGACTTTTGAGGAGGTATGTTCACTTGCAGAGGTTCCTCCAAAATGTCGCTTAGTTCCCTGAAAAAATTACACACGAATAAATTATGTTTCAAAAACACTTTCAAAATGTACAAATAACTTTGTAGGAAGTATTATATAATTTATTTACTTACTCGTTTGTTTCAACAGAGGGTTCATTTTCATTGGCAGGATTACTATCTTGATTATTTTTCTCGATCTCGTTTCTATGCTGGGATTTACAATGTTTTTTCAGATAAGCCCGAGATGCAAATGGTTTCCCGCAAAATTGACAAGAAAAACTTTCCCCAGTTTGAATCCTCGGTCTCCCAAATTGCGGATCGATATCCAAAATTCCATGTTTCACTCTTAAATGTTGTTTCCTGCCACTTGAGTATGTGAAAGTAGAAGTACATAAATGACAAGAGTAGATCTTCTCCCTTGTATGGCATCTCATGTGCTCATTTAACCTGTACTCGGAGTTGCATCTCCTTCCACACTCTTCACACTCCCATTTCCAAACCTCGGGATCCTTATGACTTTCCAAATGTTCCACTAAATCCTTTCTAGCTGCAAATATCTTCCCACACTGTTTACACACCTGGATCGAATGAACCTTAGTTTGGTGTCTCCTCAATAAATGCTCTTTTCCGAACTTTAATCCACATTCGGTGCAGTGTTTCCTATTAAATATAATTAAAATTAGTATTAATTATTTATAATTAAATTAAAGGCAATATATATTAGGTGCATTTGCAATATACTCACCAACTCTTAGTTATGGTCTTCTTAGAAGCCTTTCGTTCCATCATCACGTCATCCTTCAACCCAGTTTTATTTCTTTTGTGGGAAGCGACATGTAGTTTCAACCGCTGTTCGGAAACAAATTTTTTACCACAATGAACACATTTCCATTTCCACTCAGCTGGCCCCTTATGATACTCCATATGCATTTTAAAGGTCCATTTTCTATCAAAGCACTTTCCACACTTGGGACACACCCTTCTCTTGATACTTGAATGAACTTGGCTCTGATGCATCCACAGATCCTCGATCTTGTCAAATATTTTATTGCATTCGGAACACTCCACTGGTTTACCTTCTTCATTATCATCAGCTGCTTTCCCACATGATGTTATGGTCAAATGCCTTTTTAAAAGGTAAACTTGAGTAAATGGCGTTTTGCAACGTTTACACGGAAAGTATCTCACACCGTCAATGTACTGCGCAGACAGGGTTCCCAAATTCTTCGTCTTGTGATGGTTTCGTAAGTTGTGAATATGTAACTGTGTTTTGTTAATAAAGTAGGCGTAGCATTGATCAGCTGTACATCGATGGATTTGATTCTCATTGGAAACTTTGGTGAGGTCATGGTAAGTTTTGAAATGGAGTTCCAGTTTGTCAGGTTGGCATTTGAGGTGACATATTTCACATAGTTTGTGGGGCAAGGTGTTGGAATTTTTTAAGTTGGAGGATGATGGAGGAGAATGTTCTGGGGAGATGATGGCTTCGTCTTCGTCTTCAGAAGTTTCACTTTGGGAATCCTCAGGCTCCATTTTAATGACCGGGTCATCAGCACTTATAGTGGTTCTATAAAACATAAATAACATGATAATTAAAAGGGACCCAGCTTGTTAATTATAAAATTTTCAATAGTTAAATTTTTAATATAAATTAACTCACTCGTTTGTACTTTCATCCATTCTCTCATCCCTTCCTGTCCTGGAGACCATTGACTGATGATGACCGATGCCATTATTGTGTCTTTCCACCAAAACCCGAGGATAAGATGATGCTGACCTTTCAGCTCCTGTAATAAAAAGACGTACAGTACAAATTAATGCATTTTTAATTCTTAAATAATTTTTCTACCATTTTATTTCACGCTGGTGGAAATTTACGAGCTTACCTGATTTAATAATCAGCTGTCTTAATTTTAAAATGAGATATTGGCTTCTTTCAATTGTTCCAAGGCTGCTTTCCATCCTCCTGGAACACTCCATTATTTTCCGTACATTTTTCCATCTTTTTGGAACTCGGCTTGAGAACTCTATGTTCCCCAGAAGGTTATCAAGTTTCAAGTCTAATTGCAATTCTAAGCACTTCAACTGGTGATAAATTTGGAGAAACTGGTCAATAATTACTTGGCACTCATCACAACAATTAAGACACTCACTGCTTTTTGTAAATTCAGTGAAGCTTTCTTCGATTAGTTTTCCACTCTGTTTACAGTCACGACCTCCAACAAATCTGAACAAAGTGGTGGTAAAACTTTTAATGTTTTCTAAATTATCAGCTGATTCGCCACTGGAATAAATGCTGTTATAGCAAAACAAACAAAAGCTCGAGGCTTCTTTTGGTAACGCCATATTTTTTAGTGAAAAAATTTATGTATTAATTTAATTTGGAAGAAAGAATAATCAAATAAAAATGTTGGTTTACTTGGCTCGTCTTCATCACACAAACTGATCAGCAAAACAAAAGGAAAACCAAAGTCTCAGCTGATCAGATCATGTATGGTACGGAAAAGAGAGGTACATTGATACAAGCTTGATTGCATACAAAAGCCAAAAAGCATCGTGATAAATATGCTCTGGTAAAATTAACTGGTAAATAGATTACCTTCAAAAATGCATTAGTTATCCAAAATTAATTATTAAATGGGATTTTACACCACAGAATATTAAACTGATTAATTATAACTCAAAGTTATTTATTTAGTTTCACAATATTTATAAATGGTTAATTATGCTATATCGCTAGTATTATTTATGTACAAAATCATTTTTATAACTTGATACACAAAAACAATTAGTTAATTATTTTCCTAGTGGGTGCCATAATACAATCCCCCTTCTTTGTCCATAACAGGTCAGTCGGAAAAAGTTTGATTTTTACCGCCCACCCACGCAATTTGTCCCCAAATTTTCCATACGTAAGCCTTATGTATAGACGTGTACGCAAACTTCATACTAAGTATTTCAAATAATGGATTATTCCTAATAATAATTTGATTATTATACATTACTACTAATTAAATTACAGTTTACAATAATTAACTTTACTTCACGCCCGAACCTGAAATATTTATTTTATTTTCTAATAAATCTCATCGAGTAGTGGAAAGCATTCCAAATCTGATGCTTCGTGGCCCAGAAGGTCCTCCAGCGGGTTTTCACTCTCTTCTCTGCAAAATTAAAAAAATAATTAAAAATTAATAATAATTTTGATTTTTTTGGAATGCACTTTATGGAAAGTTATCTATACACTGCATACTTACTTTTCGACGGAATTTGCATCAACTGTCGGCTCATTTCCATCGACATGACTACTAGTTTGATTAAGTTCTTCAAACTCATTTCCATGCTGAGATTTCCAATGTTTTGCCAGATGGCCACGAGAGGAAAACGTTTTCGCGCAAAACTGACAAGAAAAACTG
>JAQFZG010004570.1:0-11578 GCA_034695465.1 Entomobrya nicoleti
AAAAAGTTACATAGTCAAAATTACATCCAATTTAAGATAAGCGACTTCCTTTTGTTCAATTCAACTGAAGACTGTAGTAACTGTACTTTAAAACATCAACACGATATACACCGAAATATGAAATATTTATATCTATCCGGTATTGTCTCAAAATTTAAGCATCTAAAATGGATTTTTCTACGAACGACTACCCATCATCTTCCAGCATTCGGAGAATTGAAGGGATGATGACATGGACAGGGGAAGCTGAAAATGCTACTGTTTTTGCTTTACAATATTTTTTCAGTACTATTGACTATTCCCCTCATAAAAACCAGCTCAATACTATTCTTCAACTAAACCACAGCGTAGCCCTTACTGATGTACATCCCATAAGGACATACATGTATTTATATCTGTGTGACAGTAGTACGTGCTACATGCTCGTTTACTACTGACAGAGACGAACTACATTGTAGAAAAACTACTTTTTTGTATTTCAAGATAGAAGAGGAATTAGCTCCGTCACAAATCAGAATAATTATGCGCGTATCGCATCTCTCTCTTCATCTCATCATCGGATTCCCAATCTTCCCTGTTATGTATATATTTTAAGCAAAAAAAAACACTCGGTTCTTCTCCTGGTCGTGGTCGCTACTTTTTCACTTCACTTTTAACAGATATTTTTGTGAAAATCGTACAATGAAACTCTCCACATTTTCGTCAACAACAAGAAGCGACATAGAATATTTTCAGTTTACCTTTTATTTTATGTATTTGTCCAGAAAAATAACCTATACCAGATACTCTGCTCTAAGATGAGTGGTATAGCTATATTACTTCCATCATCACCCACCACCACCACTTTATATTATATACACACATATAAATATAATGTTTTTCGACTTCCCTTTTATCCTCCTGTTTTTCATATTTTTCTCCTTTTTCAACTTTTGTAAACCCTGCTGTAAAGCATATCTCACCGTACAAAATAATACAAAATACAACACAGGAGCAATTCAGTAGTAAAAGATGTCTTTTTGATCTAAAGCAGAGAGAGAGAGCTTATACGTATATGTGATTTTACGTGTGTGTGAAAAAAAGAGTGAGTAAAGAGAACCAACAAAACAACAGCCTACTCTCTGCTACCCTGCCTGGTCTGCTCTAAAGTCCTATTCAATCCAGCCTTTTTCAGGAATCTCGTGCAGAGTCTGCGTTCATATGTCACACATTTCGCTTTTTTCAGATTTCCATTCTTTCTTTTTACTATACATCTCCCCAATATTCTCTTCCTTATTATATCCACATCATCATCCGGCAGACTAGGTTTCGTGTGGTTGACGTGAAGAAACTCTCAGGGAATATTACAAGGAGGCACGAAACAACAACTTGTTACTTTGCATCCAACCTCTTAAACGATAATAACACTCTCCGAAATACATTTGTCTAGTCATCGTCAACGTGTGCAACTGCAGAGAGACCGTTTAAAAAACCTGAGTCTCTCAAACTTTCAATCATTTATTTAAAACAAAGTCATGCATTCTTGTAATTTGCGCAAATAACATCCCTCCAACGTAATCAGTTTTCACTTTCTTGTCATTCATTCCTTCATTCATGCCAGAGTTTAAAGAAAAGCCAAATTGTAATTTTATTACTTTTTCCGAATGGAAAAACTTGTTTTTTACCAAGAAAACTTTCAGTGTAAGTGATTAGAAAATTATTTTTGAGAATTTGTCAAAAAAAAGTGAAGAGTTTTTTGTACATTTCAACAAATCATTGTTATCATCATCACTACCAACATAGGAAGCCGATTGAATTGTCGAGTGGTTTGTAAGGAGCCGCAACCACTTACACACAAAAAATGACAGAGACCGGATCCTTATCAGATGAGCCTGGCACATGCTCCCCTTCTTCTTCAGGTGGCTCTAGCCAATCCAGCGGTAAGCAATTTCATTTCTCTTTAACAAAGATACATAGATAGGTTTGCTGTGGGTGCGTAATGAACACATTTTAAAGTTGTTATTTTCACCCCTTGTTGTTTTCTATTTAAAAATCATCATGACTCTATTTTATGCTTAATCATTCTTCGGGAAAGTGGGCTGTGCGTGTAGACAGCCTCATAGAACGGAAAATATTTTCATTATGCCTTATTGTATGAAATCATGCCTACATTGCTGACTCATTTCAGAGTATAGCTAATTTCGTTGAAAAAAGTAGGGAACCTAATAATTTTTTAAACTACATAATATAACTATCATGAAAATTATATGATAATGGCACATGCAAAAAATAAAACTTTCATTATTACAACGTTATGGAAGTCATGAAACAGTTTGCAAGCGAAGACCTTCGTCATACAATACAGTTACATTACATGAATAAAATAGATGTCTAATCGTCATACAGTTTGAAAATTAAATTGTAAAATTATGTATAAAAACAAATCGATCAAGATGTTTTAAATGTAGCTAGCTGATTCATTAAGTATTTCAGTTGTTTAACATATGTAATAATCGATTGAAATGCTATATTTGTAAGAAAATATCTGATTATTATTGCGATTCGAAATTTTACCAAACCGTATAATATTACTAATTGCTACAATGACAAACTCAGACAGACACTTCATATGGAAAGACAAAATTTAACCCAACAATACAGAATAAAAAACGTACAAAAACATTTTGAATAATATTCATTTCCCCAAACAATGTATGACCTTAGCACGTACGATTTATAATAGACATGAAAACGAGTCAATTATCAACAATCAAAATACGATTTATCAACGCAAAGAGCTTGACAATAGACACGCTCAAAATCGGCAGCTTGTTTGTGACGGAACATGTCAATACGTTTTTTATGGTTTATAGAAAAATGGAAATTGATAAAAAAAAAGATACACCCGCCCATACCAACAATATAATAAATATGATATGAATGGTTATGAATACGGATATCATTGTTAGTAAAGAACGGAGGGGTTGATTTTTTTTTTACCAAAAATGTGAATAAAAAACAGTGAGTAAATCCATAAAGAAAAGGTAATTTGTTCAGAGTTTCTGAATAGGCTTGTGCAATTACTTCATTTTTTATTTCTGATTTTCAAGAGGGAAAATTGGGCTGCTTTGGGGATGGTTTGCCAACTATTATTGTTTACGATTTTTTACTCGCTCTGCATGTGTAATATAATAAGGTAATGTATAATGGTAGGTATCACATTATGTATGCGTGTACGCACACACAAAAAAACGTCTCTTCACATTTTTTTATTCCGGTAGAGTAAAAGTCTGAGGGTCCTAATTTTCCATGAAAGAAGCTGCTTTGCGGCAAAAAATCAAACCCTCTCCATCCTTCACGCTAAATGATAATAAAGCGTTGTGCATTCTTTTATGTATGATGACAGTTTATCTAAAAAACGGATTTTCGTTACAAATGTATGTACGTTATGTTTTGTGTGTGGATCTTTAGAAACGTGTCATTTAAGCTACAAAAGTTTCCTTGTCTATGTCAATTTGTCATGATAAAGGTCTATTCTGAGAATTTAAAAAAAGGATTCGCTAAACAAGATTACGAAAGAAGTATAGTAAATAACAAATTATACATATATAGCTCACTCTTGACTTTTATAGAGTTTGCTTAAATATTATTCAATATACTTCCCCAAAATCACGGTGGGGAAACTTACTGACAGAAATCTGATTGACGGTATTTACAAATTATGGGCTTCACTTCACTGTTTTTTACTATTTTCAAAGGGGTGTACTTTTACAGCCACACAGGAAGCTTAAATAACACCAACCAAAGTGGTTGTACTCAATTTCAAACAAAAAGAAAGGGGTAAAATAGGGGTGTTAAAAAGAGGGTTGCTAATATCTATGTTATTTCTGGGATCATATCACAAACCTATTATATTTTAGCCCTCGTTTTTACTTATTTTTTACTATTTAGTTTTTTACATAATAGCTAATTACGTTGAGTACATATGTTTACTTATGTATTATTTGATGTAAAAATGTAATACCCAAACGGTTACATAATGGCATATTAAAACCAGTAAGAAAATTGACTGTTTCAAAAAAACTTCATGATTTCACCAAATACGTTTTTAGTTCAAAAATTACTTCTGAATTCCATAAACTGGTTTGTCATTTTATGGATCAGTCATGTCTTCGTTTATTCTATTAGAAATGCCAACTAAGAAAAAGTACATGACAGGATGGGGGAACGCTTGAGCGATATTTCTCTCGTTTGTGACGTTACAGATCTATACAAGATTTTATTTTATAAGACTCTGGTATATATAGAGATGCTTTACTTCATCTTCCCTCTTGTTGGATAGTGGTGGAGCAAGAGGAGGACAAGTCTGTGAGCATAATCCATAATGAAATAACTAATATATTTTCCAACTTTTCCATTTTCTTCAGTCTCATCCTTTTTCCCTTCTGTTCTTCTTGGTTTTCCATATTTTTCATAACTATTGTGCTTGATTCAATATAAAAGTATTATGAAAGACTAAAGGGAAAAGGTGGAAAGTAAGATGACTGAAAAAAATGGAATGAAGAAAATTCTGGAAAAAGAATTATGGCGGATACATTCCGAATTGAGCCTAGTAACACCGACGAATTTCTACTAGACGATTTTTTTCTAAGTAGGGTATTGGTATTGTAAACAGTATTTTATAGATGGAAAACGTGAATGCTGATATATTATAACATCCATGAGTAAAGAGACAGCCAGAAAAGAGAGAGGGAAACAAGTGTATAGAATAGATGAACAAGCGAAATGAAAGCAGCCCTCTTTTCTCTCCACTCCACTTGGTTGAACGAAAAAAACGAAGAGAGATGAAACTTTTTATAATATGTCTCTTTTTCCCATATCCGAAGTAATATCCGAAACATTATCTTTTTTTCTTCAGAAAGACGTAGAAAAAAAAGACTTTGGGAATAAAATCGATTTCAGTGGACGAATAAAGCTGAAACTCAAAAGAGATTGGTTCAGTTTGTTTGAGAGAGCTGAGAAGTGGGAGAGAGAGAGTGAAGAAGTAGAAAAATAAAAGAAAAATGTTCTGACTGGAAAATAGAAGGAAAAGCGAAAAGAAGTAAAGTTGGATTTACAAAGTGAAAAGGCGAAACTTTACTTTATATAAAAAATATATAAGGATACATAATACATAGATACATTCTTATATATCCAATATCTGTTCATTATTATTACAAAGTTTATATAGGCATTTTTATATGGAGCTTATTACACAAGTTCGACTTTATTTCATTGCAATGTATTGGTCGTTTCTTACAAGCGTTTGGAATCGAGATTCAATATTGGGACGGAGAGTAGAATATTACTTTTACCATTAGTCCCACTCTTCAACTTCAACTTTTCCATTTTTTTACGTCAGCATCATACATAGCCATCAATAGAATTGAGTGCTAGACGTAAAGATTGAATTAAAGTATTATAGTTGTTTGGAGTTGGAAAGGAACTTTTGTAAAAAAAAATATGGAACTCAAGTCAGCAAAAATTGTATTAATATTATCGTCATCTTCTCCCCCCATACAGCTTGAAGCAAGGAAAGCTGAACGTAATTGGAATCTTGTCTGGACGACGCATGTATGTACTATTATGTCATTTGCAAACACTGTAGATCTACTGCTCCCACGCATTTTTCTTGCAGTTTACATAAAAGCTTAGATATTGAGCAAACTGTGATAGAAATTTAAGTGTATTGACTACTATAATATGTACTATTCTACAAAAAAGTTTGCATTAATTTAGGAGCTAATTTTTATTCCTGTAGCGCTAAGGTATTTAAATTTAAGGAAATGACTAAATTCTCCCAATTTCCAACATTTTCTTAAATAAGTTAGTTACTTAAGTATGCGTACTTATTTAAAATATCTATATTATGTAATAAAAATCCATAAAAACATGCAAGAGACTCGCTCAGAATTTGACCCTAAGAAAGGCGCTTGTTTGAGAAAATCATTATTTTTTGTTTAATTACTGTCTTTAGTAGTTTTAAAATTGCATAAGAATCCCACCACCCAACTAAACATAAGACTTTGTAACACTCTGTCGCAAGAATAAACTAAAAGTGATAAAAAGAAATGGTTGAGAGAAAGTAAAAACAAGTTATAAAAATATGTTGCATAGAACGAGAAGACGAATGATATACATATGTACATATGTAAGAAATTTAATATTAAATAGTGAACGAGTAATTATATAGATATCAATATATACCTTGTATTAACATGTAGAGAGGTAATCGTATAATACCTTTATCAACTCTTTTTATATAGCAAAGCACCACATTACTTACCACAAGTTTGTTAAGTTTACTCTATATATTGGTTTTCTCTTTCACAAAAATAGCTTTCTTTTCTCTAAAGCTGTTGTTGAATATGTACAGAGTAGAGAGAGAGAGACAGACAGAGCCTTCCACTTTTGCTTCGAGCGGGCTGCGTTAGCTTTGATATTTTTTATTATCATTTTTTACCCTGCTTGTCCCCTATCTCTCTCTCTCTCTCCTTTCTATTCGCTTAAACTTTATACTTCAACTTCAACAACAAAACGACGACGGGGGTGATGGTGATGACGAAGACGATGATGATAAAACCCGGGGCCGGTCTCGGAGTTTTTTCAACTCCTCCTCTACTTTAATAATTCTACCAATCCATTCAAAGCATCACCGAAAAAAATTGTATATCCATCCGACGAATGAATCATATATTGAGTTGAGACTTTGAGAAGCTTGTTCGATTTTTTTTGAGTGAGACTTCTTGTGCTGTTAGAATGGAGAGCACATATAATTTGAGTTGTGTGTGAAACAAAACTGAAGATTTGTCCTCGATTCAATTTCTCTTTCTCTCTGTCTACCTCTCTGTCTCTCTCATAACAGGCACGTAATCTCTACTTCGTTCTATGTATCATACCTGCATTTAATATTTTATATGAAAATAATGACGAAAGTAAGACTAAAATATTGGATTTGATAATAACTTGTGTGATTGGCTTCCAGCTACATTATCCATGTTCACATATATTTGTTATGAAGAATCAATATTTAGCAAGAGATAATCATTGATTCATTATTGCCAGAAAATGTTAACGGTGATATGAGATGACCAAACGTTTTGTATGGTATATCTAATTTTTATCTTAATATCTTAATCCGTATACACTTGTACCCAAAATGGGAAAAAATCCAAACATTTACAACACCTGCATACGTGCTTATACTTTTTACTTTTACATTTCGTCTGTTACTTACATCGGGTTTAGTACTATAACCAACCAATTACTTTCCCAGAAAAATTATGATGTTGTTGTAACTAGATATTATACAAGTACTTGTACCCTTAAGCATTATGATTTCAGTATAGTAATACAAAAAGAATGGCGAACTGTTTCTTTAGAGGCAAAAAGCCAGAACGAAGAATTTATCAAATATCAATATGGTTAGGTCAATTTGTTGGAAAAAGTCTCATATATATATATATATTGTAATGAATTTGATCGAATAACAGAATAAAATAGCTAAATCAGTAATTAGTAATTAATATGTCAAGTATTTTAATTCCTCAAATACTCAACGCTACTGATTTGCGATTATAAAAAGCCATGTTTGTCGAGAGTTCCGTAAAAATGTCCTGCAAAACACATACCTATTTAATATTGAATGAAAAAACAAAAATGCTGAACTTACATTACAACGGAAACACAAAGCAGATTTTAGTTGCTGCAGATGAGGTTGTTCTAATAATGCGATATGTGATCAATCTTTTTGAGCCGAATTAATCGTGTATAACATAAGTATATAGTGTATCAGTATACAGGTTACAGTACAGTAGCTAGAAGGGGAAGTGAAAAGGAAACATTCAGGGTAAAGTTCTCTCCATTACATTTCTCAAACAAAATCACAGACAAAATCTCGGGCCTACTTCTTCCTTCACGTGCCTTATCTAATATTTCGGAACTTAAGAATAATTGAGTATCTTCCAGCATACAGAACAAAAGAAACTAATTATATTATTTACCCGTATCAAGAAAATTATGATTTTTATACACTACTTCTTATACACGCATACATATGTACATACATATATCAGATTCGTGTAACATTATCGTAAGCAAAGGTTTTTTCTTTATGCTTCTAATCGTTATCCTAAATACTGATAGTATTAAGAAACAGGGATATCGAGATATGAACTAAACGAAATGATTTTTTTTATTTGTATGACAAAACTACACATGGATGTCTAATAAGCTCACGCGAGAAGTTGTACTGAACTTGAACAAAGTTATGCTATTCTCTATGGCGCATCCATAAAACTCATTGTTGAATAGTGTTGCAGTAAATATATTTTTAATGCTTTAGGTTACTTTGAAACTTTAAACATAAACTATTAATTAATTATATGAAAAAATTATAAGTCATGAAATAGTTTCCAGAATTAACGTGAACCTTCCTTTTTTCCAGCCAGTGGATCATACTTCAGGAAAAAAGGAAAATGCAAATGGTTCAATGTTGCTAAAGGTTGGGGTTTTATCACGCCAGACGATGGCACCCAGGAAGTATTTGTACATCAGGTATGTGTTTTTTAAATTTTAATAAAGTTCATAATGATTTGTTTGTATTTTTTTTAAATCGTGTGTATTATGTAGCTGTTCACTCTACGATAATTTTTTATTAAGGACAAGCTCATGATGATAAATATAATTTAAACAAGAATCTTCAATCGAAAATCACCAACATATATTATTTTTTCAAAATCGAAAATAGCAAGTTGTTATAAACGATTAACAACCCATGCATGAAAATTTGTTGGGAAATCATGTAGAGAATGACTGTTCTGTTCGCATTTCAAATTTCAAGTGGAGCATGATGATTTCAGCAAGCTTGTAAAACAACAATTCCTACTTTATTTCTAGCACTGAAACTGAAAAAGTTATTGTGGCAATACGTGAAGTACATTTGACAGTTATGACATGACACATAAAACGTCATCTGTCATTGTTACTTCATTCATAAAATTTCAAACAATGACATAGTCATATTCCATTGTTATTTTAGGCAACTTGTGTTATTTTTCATTTTTGGATTATTCAACACACATATTTCTCTCAAACCTTTATGGAGGGGTGAACAATGATCGTGAAATTTTGAAAAACGCTTGCTGTTATCACATTCATGTGTACTTCATCCTGCTTTTTACATAGTTTGACAGACTTTCAACAAAATGTTCGAATGACTTGAATTTGTCTTTGTTTTCCCCACGAAAAGATGGTACCATTAATTTAATTCAGTTTAACTCATAAAAATGGAAAGTGAAGATTTTAAACGTAATTAAATACGTTGCTTAAATATGTATTAATCCGACATTTTAGACGACAAGGTATAATGATGCAAATTTGAAACCCTTAAAAACTCTACTCTTCCAATCCTTCCAATATTCAGCAAATATGGCTAAACTTAGCATTGAATTTTGAAAAAAAAAAGTATTTTTGTCGGGGACTTTCCATCACAATCGGGATGTTGCGTATCTTGAGTACATCTACCAAAAGATTACAACACCAGCATTTTACAAAAGAAAAAGAACGTAAAAGATCACGACTTTCAGAAGATTTTTCATTTTTGTTTGACGCATATTTCTCTCAGCTCATAAACTTTCTGGAATTTATGGAGGTGTAAAATAAAAGAAGGGTACGGTACAATACACGCATTCTCCTTTTCAGTACAAATACGGCAAGAAATACCAGAAACACGGAAAGGATGTTCAGTTTCAAAGATACTTCTTATAGCGTACGCTACAATATGTTGAAACGGTTCACACAAACTAAATATAATATTTATATTATGTAGTCCGATCATCCGATTGTAAAATGTGTCCGCAAAACATGTTTGTGTTATTGCGGTGATGATGTGCTTGCTGGTCATTATTTGAGGTTCAAAGTTTGAACAACGAACGAATAGGGATTTATTCGGTGGCACAAGAAAATAATAACTTTTTCTCCGCTTCAAAGTAAGCTCTGGATGCATCACAGATGAACAATTAAAATGTGTATATTCATATTTTTCATGCATGAAAGCTATAATCTTTTTCAACATATCAATGTTCGCAAGATATTTAATTTTCAAGCATGGTATGCGGACATTTTCAGCAACAAATAAATACATTTTGGTATCTTGTTGTCAGAAATCTGGAAGTAATCTATTTCTTCAAATGCTCAACTTAATTTGCTTTTAACCGAAAAGCACCCAAGAATTTTAAAGACTCCCTTGAGATAAGCCACTATAACTTCTTCACTAAACGCTACTATTATACGCTAACTCTATAAAACAAGCCAAAAATATATCGAGAAAAGCCAAACCATGTCCATGCATTTCAATTTAAATATACATACACTCCTTATCTAAATACTTCTACTTATCTTGTGATGAATCGTTTGCATTCTTCTTTCCTTCGCTGAAATTTTGTTTTAGCTTTTAGTTTTGAGATTAACTCGACCAAGAATCTCAGCCAGGTTTATATATTTTTTCTCATGTTCCATTACACAATCATCGCAAATCGACTATCTTGGTTTTATTCGTTTTTATTTTTGTTGTTGATGTTTCAGAAATGCATAAATTTCGTTCGTTTGCATTTGCATACCATGTCCAAATTTACCCATATTTTTCTGTTTTGTTCATATATTCCGAATTTTTAGGAAGATTTTACCCACTTCTGCACTTCGAGAATTATCCCCATCCTCACCCTCGGATTACCATAATATTCTAGACGCTGCTTTCAAAAGTTCCCTTGTACTTTTGCCATGAATTATTTCCCTGCGAGCGAGTGAGGGGATTTTAGTGCGAAGGTGGATGCAAAATGCGCGCATATTTATGTCTGTATTTTTTCTGATGATCTGATCTGATCAACGGTACGACAAAAAAAGAGAACAAAAAATATAATGATTCTGATGAAATGAAGGGAACAACACGATTTCATTGTAAACATTAAACAAAAGGATCTTTATCCTCTCTACCCTTCACAGCAGTAGTAGTGCTCCTCCCAACCTTTATGACTAACATGTTGTGTCAGTATAAAAAGACCCCTTCAAAAACAACACGAACAAAGAAACGGTATTTGATAGTTTTGTAGTTCCAGCAAAAAAAATGGCTCGAGCTGAGCACAAGTTTTATGTCATCCCTTCACTTCATTTTAATGTCAATGAGCGAAGGAAAAAAATACATAAATTTGTGTACAAGTTGTGTTCTTCATATATGTATATGCAGCAGTTGTACTCTTAATAATATTGAAATAGAAAATGATTTTGATGCCTATTCAAAACCGCTATACACAATAACTCCAGGCTATTTTGATTTCACTGTATGACATTAAGCGTGCCTGTCTGGTGCGTGTATTTTACATCTTTTCCTGCTTTGTTTGGGGAAAAAGAAAGCATTATGCCACGCGAGATGCATTTTGTTGCTTTGTGCGTTATACCATACCGTACTTTTTTGAGATGATGATGGTGAATTGTGGGGGACAAATGAGATTGAAAAAAATAATTCCTTCCATTCAGTCCGATTTGATCCTAGAGTATAATAATA
>JAQFZG010004571.1:0-11576 GCA_034695465.1 Entomobrya nicoleti
AATTATTACAATCCTAATTTACTTAGATGATGACTTGGGCGTGACAACCACTGCTCCACCTGGACCAAGAGTAAGTTTTTCGTGGTACTAAGCCAATGGAATTAAAAGAACGACGCTAATATTTTTTTAATTACCATTTTCAAAGGGAGATCCTGGCTTTGATGGTCCAAGAGGATTAAAAGGTGATGTTGGATCCTCCGGCACACCAGGTTTTCCAGGAGAACCTGGGTCACCTGGGCCCCCGGGTCCAACACCGGATGTAAGAATTATAAAAGAAATTCTCATTTAAAAAAATCTAAGAAATGAAATTGAAATGAAGAATGACTTTGTATATTATGCTTTGTAGATTACCCCGTTTCTTAGTCAACTTGGATCTTCCCAAGGAACTGGAGACAAGGCCCCACCACCGGATGCATTTCAATTTCTGCAAGCTCAAACGGGACCTGTTGGCCCTCGTGGTCCACCTGGTATGATTTATCATCGTATTTACACATGTAAATGTATGTACGCTAGCTTAATGGAGTATATTTACTGTGCGATTAACAGGTCCTCCTGGTCCACCTGGTCCACAAGGTTTTCAAGGAATGAGAGGAGAGGGTGGTGAATCTGGACCTTCCGGAGCAACAGGACCTGCAGGCCCAAGGGGTTTAACAGGACCACCAGGAAAGGATGTAAGCAAAATAAATAATTATTTATGCTGTAAACACGTAAATATGATAATTTGTAATGTAATCTTGAACAGGGAGAACCAGGGGATGATGGTCAACCAGGACCACCAGGTCCAGCAGGACCTCCTGGACCAAGAGGACTTCCTGGAATGCCTGGTTTACCGGGTGCGAAAGGACACAGAGGATTCCCAGGTCTTGATGGAGCCAAAGGAGAACAAGGTATGCCTGGAGAGAAAGGTATGGGAGGATTAGCTGGGCCGCCAGGACCTCAAGGACCTATGGTAAGTTGGTGTTTCGTTGTAATATTATTTCAACTTAGCTAACTAACTGAACTAACTAAAATTGAAATGTGTCTATGAAAATAGGGACCTGCTGGTCCAAGAGGAGAAAGAGGCCGTGAAGGACCACCTGGGCCCCCAGGTTTAAGAGGTATCGATGGAATTGCTGGTCCACCAGGATTGCCGGTATGTATATGAACTACACATATTATGTTTCGTATGGTTTTTTGGACGAATCAATTTTCAATTTATGCTGGTAGGGAGCGATTGGAAAACCAGGTCCACCAGGGTTCCCCGGAAGTCCTGGTGGCAAGGGGGATCAAGGTGGTATGGGTCCAAAGGGAGCTCAAGGTTTACAAGGCCCAAGAGGAGAGGGAGGACGACCAGGTACTCCTGGTGAAGGCGGTGCACCGGGTCCACCTGGAAAAGATGGCGCACCTGGAGAGAAAGGTTCACCTGGACAAGCTGGTGCTCCTGGAGGACAAGGGTTCCCTGGTCCAAGAGGTCCACCAGGATTGTCTGGAAGCCCGGGTCCGGGTGGTGCTAAAGGAAATCCGGTAAGTCTCGAGCAAGTTTATGTACAGAGTAGTAATATCAAAGGACGTATTTATAAAGCATTGTATATTTTACTAGGGTATGCCCGGAGAAGCAGGACAGAAGGGTGAACCTGGAATGAAAGGAGAAGGAGGTGCCCCTGGAGCTAGAGGATTGCCTGGTGCAGGAGGTGCACCTGGAAAGCGAGGAAAACCTGGTCCCCGAGGTCCAACTGGTCCTGCTGGACCACCTGGAGAAAGAGGGCCCGCTGGAGGAAGAGGTATGCCGGGAGCTGATGGTGCCCCAGGACCAAAGGGACAAGGAGGTGACAGAGGTCCACCTGGACCGGGCGGAGCTAAGGGTGCTGGAGGTGAACCGGGAAGACCTGGACCACCTGGTTTACAAGTAATGTAGCATATAGAAAAGAATCTGCATCAAAGTATCATTAGAACATGTGCATCCCAATCAACTGTATATTTTGAATTTGAAGGGGTTAAGAGGACCAGTAGGAAGACCAGGATTGCCGGGTAAAGCTGGAGCACCTGGAGAGCGAGGTTTGCCGGGACAAGACGGAAAACCTGGAGATCAAGGTATGATGGGACCGAATGGATTACCTGGACCGATGGGACCACCCGGTGACAAAGGATTAGGGGTAATAATTGTTCTTATTGTGAAACCATTGAAATTAAAGGGTTTGACTTTACATTCACTTGTGTTCTCATTTGCAACAGGGAGAACCAGGAAAAGACGGAGAACCTGGAGGAATGGGAGCTCCTGGACCTAGAGGCGATCCTGGTAAAGATGGTGGAATGGGTTTGCAAGGTCCTCCTGGTTTACCTGGACCGGAAGGTGGACGTGGACAGCCAGGACCACCAGGTCCGAGAGGATTTGGGGTTTGCTTGAAGACATATTTAGTTATATCAGTTGTTGTCATTGATCTTTATCAATATATAAATGTTTGATTGGAAAATCTTGTTTTATATAGGGATTGCCTGGAGCACCTGGTGGGGCGGGACTTCCCGGTAAAGATGGTGAAGGCGGTTTACCTGGTGCCCAAGGTGCCCCTGGACCTAGTGGTGGAAGAGGAGAGAGAGGTTTCCCTGGAGATAGAGGACCACCTGGTCCACCTGGACCCCCAGGAGGAAGAGGAGAACCTGGAATGGGAGGTGCTGAAGGCCCTACCGTAAGTTCATAACCCCGAATGTATTTCTGTATAAATTTTAACGATAATTCATATGATATAATGCTCCAATATTGTTAATATAAACTCATAGGGCCCGCCAGGACCTAAAGGTGACAAGGGACACGCTGGACCACCAGGATTATTGGTACGTTGTGCCTCATAACTTGTTCAATGAATCTGTAGCGAAAAGATGCGATTGCATTGTTCGTATGTTTTATATTTTATTAGGGCTTGCCAGGAGGTAGAGGTTTGCCTGGTCTTCCTGGAGAAAAGGGAGAAAGGGGATCACCTGGAATGATGGGTGGTGCTGGACCACCAGGAAGGGGAGGAGAGAAGGGCCCTCCAGGACCAATTGGACCTGCTGGACCTCCTGGAGAACCTGCAGATCGTGGAGATCCGGGTCCACCTGGTGTTCCAGGTACGCAGTTCTAATAGTTGTTGCGTAATTATTACTTCTCAAACATTAAACGTGAAAGTTTAAAGTTAACATAATTACATTTTATTTCAGGTGAACCCGGTGGTGCTGGAATGCCTGGTGACAGAGGTCCTGGTGGTCCTCCTGGACTTCAAGGATTCCCTGGACCACCTGGAGCTGGAGGTGCAATGGGTCCCAAAGGAGAAAGAGGATTGCCTGGTCCTAAAGGAGAGCAAGGAGCGCCTGGAAATCTCGGAAAACCTGGAGATCAAGGTGCCCCTGGTCTTCCTGGTTTACATGGTGGTAAGGGAGGTCGTGGAGAGCCCGGAGCTAGAGGAGAACCCGGACCACAAGGACCTCCTGGTCGACCTGGAAACGCTGGACCTCCTGTAAGCACCCTGGATACATGCACGTACTTCCACATTTACTTAAAACAGCAAATAATTAATAATATTTTCTACAGGGAATGATGGGAATGCCTGGACCTGCCGGAGGTATGGGTATGCCTGGTTTGAAGGGTCAAGGTGGAGAACCTGGTAGAGGTGGTGCTGCTGGACCGATGGGACCGCCTGGAGCCCCTGGTCCAGAAGGTCCCAAGGGTGAGGGCGGAGCTGAAGGTCCGGGTGGTGCTGTTGGAAAACCTGGTAAGTAGTTCATCCATTTGAAATCGATTGTCAAAATTTTTATATGATCTAATTGCATTTTGCTACTATCCTCAATCTTTAGGTGCGACTGGTCCTCCTGGAGATCGTGGATTACCCGGAATGCCAGGACCGAGCGGACCTCCGGGTCCAAGAGGTCCTAGAGGAGCTGGAGTAATATATAATACGAGTTTGCATATATGTATTTTAATGTAGGCACTCAATGCTTGAAAATATTGCTCTTTGTTTATTCATGATTAGGGAGAGCCTGGTCCACAAGGTAAACCTGGAGGTGAGGGACAACGTGGAGAACCGGGTATGTTGGGTGCTCCTGGTCCATCCGGAGCTGTTGGAGAACCTGGACCTGAGGGTGCGCAAGGAAAACCAGGACCTCCAGGTATCGGTGGACGACCAGGTGACAAAGGACCTCCAGGTCCTCCAGGAATGATGGGATTGCCAGGGCCTCAAGGCTTGTCGGTAAGAAAGCCAAGTTTTAATACCAAATAAGCACATTGCATTTAAATTTGGACAAAGACAAATTAATGTTTTCTTTAAACAGGGTCCACCAGGTAACGTAGGACCTCCAGGTGCTGGTGGAGAAAGAGGACCTAAGGGAGATGCTGGACCACAGGGTGTTGAAGGTCCTACGGTAAGCATTACGATTATTTTTGTTATCTTCATGAAAATATTCACTTTAAATGGAAATTGTTTCTTTTTGCAATTAGGGTGGCAGAGGAAAACCAGGTCCACCGGGACCTCAAGGTGGCAAGGGAGAGAAGGGTGCTGGCGGAGCAAAGGGTGCTAAGGGACATAGAGGTTTGATTGGTTTGCAAGGTCTTCCTGGTCCTGCGGTAATTGATATTAATAAAATTTGACTGTACACTTTTTTCATTCTGTAACCAGTGAATAACCAGAATTGTTCTGTAGGGTAATCCGGGAGACAGAGGACCTTTGGGACCTCCGGGTCCACCTGGAAAAACAGGAGACGTGGGAATGAAGGGTGATGAGCCGATAACCATGAAATGTCGAGTAACGCACTTAAAAAGTATAGAATATAGAATTTGACAAATCATATTATGTTACAGGACCTGCTGGACGTGACGGAGTTATGGGACCACCCGGTCCCATCGGTCCAACTGGACCAAGAGGAATGCCCGGTGAGCCAGGTAAAATGGGTCTTCCAGGTCCGGGAGGACCTCCTGGTCCACCCGGTCCTCCTGGAGAGTCCCTTGGATATGACGCGGCAACTCTTGCAGCTCTCATGGGTCAAGGTCAAGTCAAGGTTTGTGACAATGTCAAACTGATTAAACCAATACTCAAAGTCAGATTTCTAATACATTTTAAAAATTTGTTACAGGGTCCAGATCCTCTCGCTGGTGATGAGCCTTATAAGATCCTTGGTAAGGAGATCAACGACGAGGAACGTAGGAAATTGGTATTGACAGCATATGAACAACTCAAAACGACATTTGAAAAGTTCAAGAAACCATCTGGAGATAAGAAGTCACCAGCAAAAACTTGTAAAGACTTGGCAATCGCTCACCCTGACATGCAATCTGGTATGCACGTTTTTAAGTCGCATTTTATTTTTATTTTACTCCACTTAACCTTTAACTGATATATTTAATTGGCTTAATAGGTGACTACTGGATAGATCCAAATGCTGGAGACGAGCGTGATGCCATTTTGGTGTTCTGTAGAATGGAAGACAAAGCCACTTGTATATATCCTAAGCCCAATAAGACAGGCGAGCTTAGTCCTGAACTGAAAGCGAACGGGGACTACTGGTTTTCAGAATTAGAGAGAGGCTTCCAGGTAAAGTTTTGTTACCACCAAAATATTAATAAGAAAAATTGAATACAAAGTTAACATTTTTTAAATTCATTATTATAGTTCACCTACAAAACAGACGGCAATCAAATGACATTCCTACAGTTACTATCAGCGAATGCAGAACAAAATATAACATATCACTGCTTCAATTCTGCGGGTCACTACGACTCTCAAAAACGAAGTTACCGAAATGCCTTGAAACTAATGGCTTGGAATGATCTGGAACTGACAGCGAGAGGAACGAAAAGAACAAGATACAACGTGTCAGAGGACGAATGTCGGGTACGTCAACTTTTTCATGTCAAATATCATAAATGCCTTTTATAATTGTGTATAATATTTGGTTATCTAATTATTACTTATTTTTATTTCTTTAATAGTGGAAGAAGCCCGAATGGGCCAAAACAGTAATAACGTATAGTACAGATAAAGCAGTTCGACTGCCGATAGTAGACGTGTCAATAAAGGACATTGGAGAAAATGATCAAAAGTTCCGGTTAGAAATAGGCCAAGTGTGCTTCACTTAGGATTTTAATGTATTTAATGTTATTTATCATTATTAGAGCAGTCTGACGTCATTAAATACATATTATTATATTTAATATGATTGCATTGTAAGTATACGATTTTTTTCTCATTTGTATTTTTAAAATTTTCCATTGAAATTTTTACGTGTTAATGTATTTATTATTAGGTATGTATTAGTCCAGTAATATCTAATATGGGTTCTTTATGTACTTTATCTGTTTTGTACTTTCTTTATGCATAATATTTATGATTTATATAATAATCGTGTGTTTCAGAAAAAAAACGTGTGTGAACGTGTGTCGCGAACTTTTATTTATTTGATTGTTTTAATTGCGAGGTATTTTTTAATCAAGATTTTGTTAGACTTATACTATTTATCAATATTTTAACTAATTTTTACTATTTATAAATACCTAACTTTGTATCAACACTCTTTAAATAATCTTGAATCAATATTTATATATGTACAAACCAACGTTAAAACGAAGACAACCACTGCCAAACCAATTTTTCTTCTTGATTCAACGAAATATGCTACCTTTTTATATTAATTTTTTTTGTCACTGCCATTCTATAACTGACTAAGATAGTTTTAATTATATGTAAGAATATTTATGTAATGTTATAAATTATTTATCACTTGGTACCGTAATTTTATGTATACCTTTCTATAATAAATTTAACGTGAGATATATTTAAATGAATAAACGATTTTAATTCATGGTTTGTACGCTGCTATTAATCGGAAAATATATATATTAATTCTTTTTGCATTTTAACTTCATTTCATTTTTACAAAGCTTCATCCAACGACGCCATTTTTTTAGTATCCAAAGTGATGATGCTGAATAGTGAATTGTAATAAAAATTGTCCCATTCATGTTGTCAAATAAATATTTAAGTCTTGCAAGTATCCTCGTACAAGGAAATAATTTTTATAGCAATCTCGACATTGATGGTAAAGCTATCTGATAAATTAATGTTCCATTGTCTTGACAATTTAATTATTTTAATCTTAATCTTCAGTTTATATTTTCAACACGAAACACGATGCTTTAGAACATCGATCAGTAGTCATTCTCAATTCCAACTCGTAAACAGTATTTTGCACATTTTCTTGTTAAATCATGGATTTTATATATAGCTGGGAGATGGCTTGTTGCAACGCAGACGATGTTGCTTTGGTGCTATACTATTCTATGTTACTGTTAGTCCTTATTCCATTAAGCTTAGTGGTAAGTTGATAATGATTTCTATAATTTGACTATAAAATATTCATTGTTAAATTATTTGTCAATTGGCATTTGAAATTTATCTTCATAACGTGATTCCAGATACACAAAATGTACACGGATGCTCTAGCCAATCAAGGACCAGGAAACGTTCCACCTGTTCCACCTGTTCCACCTGCTCCGTCTGTTTCACCTGTTCGACCTGGTCCGTCTGTTCCACCTGTTCGACCTGCTCCGTCTGTTCCACCTGCTCGACCTGCTCCGTCTGTACGACCTGTTCGACCTGCTCCACCTGCAACTGTTGCTGATACGGCTGTTTAATTAAGATATTGGCTCTCAAGAAGATTGACAACAATGATAGATAACGGACAATCCCATCCGAATTAATTGGTTTATTTAATTGATAAAACGTGGGAACATAGTAAATAGGAAGTAGGAAGGTAATAGTGAATAGTGACATTAATTGTAATGAAATTAATCATGCATGCCACTGAAATATTTCGTTTAGTATTTAGGACTAACTATAAATGGCAGTTGATAATTTTTTATAAAGGCTTTCAAGAATGGAGTACCGAAGGTTGTAATAGGTAATTTAAGTTAAGGACTTAACTAGATTTTTTATTGCGTATTGAATCGAAAATAAATCTTCGTTTTTTAAATGACCAGTTAAAATAAAAATGTTTTTGTTGCTTTTATGGAAGCAGCTATATAGCTCAGTTCCGTTTGACACAAAAATTACTAATAAAAAAATCGTTCTGAGATAATTCTCCTCACTTCAAAGCGTCTTGGTTATTAGCAAATTACATGACATGCATACGTTGTGGGCAATAATGCGGAAGACCGGAAGACGTTGACTGTATATCCTAATATCTAAATCGCAAATTTCGAAAATTCCATAAGCCTGCAGTTATGGCTTCTCCAAACTTTTTCTGTAAGAAACTATATGCGATAGTAGTGAAACCGTTTGAGCTGGAAGAATGAAATATCTTTTTACGTGCAAAAAATAAACTCACAGACAAAAACATGTTATTACGAAAACGAAACACAACGACGGCTATTATTTTTTTATTTTCCTTGTCATTTTAAAATTATCATTTTAATTAATAGATTTTACATCTGGCCATTACAACATAATTATTAACCATCAATTTACGTATTTTCTGACTTATTACATTTTTTCATCAATTGTACATACATATTTACACTTATACGATTTATTTTCATACGTCTCGACATATCATACCTTTTTATCAACACAACAACAGTAAAATTATCGTTTAATTATCTGCCTATTATGATTCAACATGAAAACTACAAAAGAAACCAATATA
The DNA here is from genome assembly GCA_034695465.1 of Entomobrya nicoleti. NCBI lineage: Eukaryota > Metazoa > Arthropoda > Collembola > Entomobryomorpha > Entomobryidae > Entomobrya > Entomobrya nicoleti. Next base: position 8,644 of record JAQFZG010004571.1, read on the forward strand.
ACAAATATTGAAAAACTACATCTTTCATTTGAACATTCATTTCTCTAAATAGTCTCACAATGCATGGTATAATGATGCAGCGAGTAAAATAATTTTTCAATGGAAAAAGCGAAAATTGACGGAGACTCGGAATATTTTTTTTACTAATATTTTTTAAATGATGCCTAAGAAGCTGAATTCCTAACATTATATCATACATTCACAATAATATGTTCATATTTCTCTTCAATCTCAATTTACACTTGAATTACAACAATTGCTACAGCTACAACTATTTTCTATTCTTCTGCATTGAGTTTAAGTTCTAAATTAAGAAAAAATCTGAAACTTGATTATTTATTTGGCAAGATTAATTTTTTGTATATCAGAATGCAAAATTTGACAATTGATTTGAATACATAAGTATTTTACGCATATTGAGTTTGCCAGTGTAATAGTAATGGCAGAGGTTTAATAAGAATAAGTGGTAGTAATATTTATTACTAACGATAGCTCTAATTAAAAATGGAAGGTTATGATTTTCAACATCATTTTAACTATAATCATTCATCAATACTTATTGATTAATATTTATGATAGTAATGAACAAAAAATATTAATACCAGTTTAATATCAATCAGTGAATTGGAGATTTTTTTGTTGACAAATTAATTAAAATTGTAGTAATAATTAAGTACATATATTTTTGGCATTTAATAATACTTTAGCTTTGCATCCATCATTAACATGGCACAGAAATTCAGTAATAATTCATAAGCAAGATTTAAAAAAACAAGATTGCACTGCTAGTCATCATCTGAACGTAGGATCTAAAAACGATTGACATGACAACTTTTAAAATACATGCTGGAATTTTAACAAATTCGTATTTATAGTTAAGCATATAATTATTCAAGATTCAATTCATCAACATTATTCCCGAAATCCTAAAGATTTCCCATTTTATCTTCCAAATCGTAATATTTTTTTTACATAAAATTGTACTCTCTAGCTACAACTATACGATGACTTATTTTACACTGAAAACTACTATAATACGTATATTATGTAAAAAACGGAATCTAAAACTGCATGTGTGGAATTCTTTGTTGCTGCGTATTTTTTTCCTTAACCCTTTTCCTAAACAATGAAAAAACGACTCATTTTACACTATAGTATGTATGTATGTATACTATATACAAACGAATTATAATGTATAGTAATTATTATACTGTAAAGCTTTGTTGTTGTAGACCAATTCTGCGATGATTTTAACATTACTCCAAATTACTGCAATAAGAGTAGTAACACTAAAAGCTGCAGTAACAGTTATTAAAGTAGTTACAATAATAGTAGTAGTACCACTAGTTTGATGAAAAGTAAAAGATGATTTAGAAGTAAAAGCCAGAAGGGTGGTGGTGGTGGTAGAAAGTGGAGAAATCCTTACAACTTTTTTAGCGCTGTCTTGTCACTTGCAAGTGTGAATGTCAGTTCGTGTTATGCACGGCTTGCATTTGACATAGCAGCACCAGATAAATTTACATTGGCAACGTTCCACTTTCTTCACAACCTATTGCAATTAATGATAATATATTAAAGCTAAGTTACATATAAATTACAAAATGAATAATTTTTAAATATGTAATTGCATACCTTTGTATTAAATCCCCTTCCACAGCAAAGTATGCTGCAACGATCGGGACCTTCTGATGTCTTATTACAAAGACGTCCTGTAGTTCCCAGAATTCCTTTTTCGGTGTCACTTTCGCAGTAATCTGGCGACTTTCGAATGTGCACCAGCTCAGCTTTACCAACTGGGAATTTCCGGCCACTTTTTCTGCGCAAACGCTTCTGTTGCTTTACAGGAACCTACGTGTAATAATTACATTATAATAAATTAGTTATATGCATACAAACAGTCATATTGCCATAAAATATTGTTAAAAGTAGACAATTTTACCTGCACTGACTTTTGGTACTTCTTCTTCAAGAAGTCACCCACTTGAGAAAATGTTGGAACATTTTTCCAACAAGTTTTCAATTCGCAGGATCCGGATACCCCATGACAGCGACATTGCATTCTCATGAGATGTGCAACAGCCTTCAAAACAAAAATACATGTTATCTTTCAATGACCCTTCTAAACAAAGTATTTATTATAGAAATAATTATACATATGCATTTTTACCTGTCGCCCTGCCTCGTTGTTATGTAGATTCATCAAGCTTCTCACATTTTTATTCTCCCATGATTTCGATTTCTCCGGTGCATCCACAAACTTTCTGGAGAATTGAACACCGAATTTGAGGTTGTCACTGAAATAAACCGTAAAACAAAGTATTTGTCAAGGTATCATCTTTTCAACTCTGTAGATGTCGTCAGTATGCATCTAAGTGACTTCAAGAAAAGTTTACTTCTCCACTCCACCAACTCAAAACATATATATTTTTTACAGTTATTTCAAAATTTAAGTCAATAAATTTCATATTAAAAAGGTGGTGCTCAGTTCACTTATGTAAATATAAATTATTGACAATGGCATGCCATGCCATCAAGACTTACCTGCAACCTCCCCACTTCCATCCCTCTGGAGTGGTACGCCCTTGTTTGCTGAGATCACAGGAGCATTCGTTCAATGCCCCAGAACTACACGCTTGTGTTATTGCGTGAACAACGCCAGCGCTTGTGACTGCGTAGATAAATGCTGTTTCTTTGCTACCTGTAACACAACACAAAACAAAAACGGAATCCCATCCCATTAATTTAGAATACCCAATTAAAAAACAATTCTTTTTTCATTCTGAGTCATAAAAATACATATAAAAAAAATCTGATCAAGACCAAATAGTAGAGAATGTTTATGAGTGCCCTAAGGGTCACATTTTCCTCCCTGTCTTCATAAAAATACCATAATAAATATTTTAACCCTGTCTTGACATCACACAAATTTTCAT
>JAQFZG010004572.1:0-11575 GCA_034695465.1 Entomobrya nicoleti
AGAAAACATTATAAAAACCTGGTTTTTTTAACTAGCCTAACTTTGCATAATACATTTTATGGTCAGTGGTTTAATTGATTGATTGATAAAAACTTTTGATGCAACCTTTAACATTAAGCTTTTAAATTAGTCTGTTAAAAATTGATTATTGAAACAGAGAAATGGATCAACTTATTTTTGTTCTTGCTTTCATTTTTTTTTGAAATGTTGGACAAAGAACGTTCCCATTAATGTTCTTTACCAATTTTCAAATAAATATTGTAGCTAATAAAAGATAATAGTTTATGATGATTAAACCACTTATCATAACGTGGCTTGTGTGTGGCCTATAATTCCGTTGAATATACCCACCTCACAATGAACCAACCAATTATCCAATCTTAAAAGCTCCACATTTTTTGTAGTAAATAGCGCAAATACATGTTGCACTTATACCTCTAAATAAACTAAACTTGGCTGCAAGTTTTGGGTTGTTTTAAGTTTGCTGGATGATGGTGATGAAAACGATCACTAAGGTAATTATTTTACTAACTAATTTAATTTAACTAATGCAATTTCCACAAATAGTACTTTTATTATTGGACAGTCACTTTATGTATTTTAAACTAAACTAAATATTATGCTTTCCTACTCCAATCACGAAAACAGAACTTTTTTCTTTTCTTTTTTCTTTAGAATTCACCGGAGTCAACGGACTATAAACATTTTGGAAAGAAAATGGGCACGAAGCGGAAGCAAAAAAATGGCTGGAAATTCGTATAAAAGCAGTTCTAAGAAAAATAATAAGTTTAAGTTCCAACCATTAAAGAGCCTTTTAACATTACAGGCGTTAAAATTTTTGTGGCTATGTTGCCTTTTTATACACTACTTCATTTAATTTTAAACTAATTTTTTTAAACTATCTATTTTAAATTGAAACGTTATAAAAAACTTGGATTTCAAAAATAACCTAACTAAACATAATACATTTTTATGTCTTTTGGTTTAATTGTTTGACGTAATTAAAACTTGTTTTGTTAAAAAAACACCCTATTCCTTTAACAAAAACATTTTAATGTGGGTTTCCTCAAATACTATAATTGTTACACAATGAACATGTGTTGAGCTGTGAAATGAACATTCTATTACATTTCTCCGCAAGCTTGAAGCAATGCATTATGAAGTTAATAAATAAACATCACTAGAAACCTAATTTAATAAAATATCAATTAAAAAATACTGTTTTTTTTTAATTCTAAAATTTTTCCTTGAAAAAAAAAACTTTTTTTTGAAACCTAACCTTACATAATACCTTTTATGGGTTAAGGTTACTTGAAATCCATAACTTTAAACATTTAAAGTGAGGATAACATGACAGTCCTCTCTGGCAATGAAGAAATGCCGAACTATCAAAACTAACGGCTTGAATATTTTTTTTGTTGAGAATCCACCAAATTTACTATAGAGCCTTTCTATGCACTACTTCATTTCATTGAAACTTAATATTTAAAAACTCCCTAAATTAATTAAGAGAAGAACAAACTTTCAGCTTTTTATGGCAACTGGTCACTCTAATGTCCAGTCCACGACGGCGGAAGAAGATTTGAAGAAACCACCACCACCATCGCCCACTCCTGTAATGTAAAAGATAAAATAAAAAATTAAATGAGAATAAAGTAAAGTGTAATTCGCATAATAAAAAGGAAAATAGTTAAAAAATATTTTAACTTTAATACGTACGATAAATTATTCGATGATGGAGCAATAAGCCAGTACGGTACACCATTTTCTTCCCCCAGCCAACCAATTGGACAGGTTGTTCACCAAGTACCTCTCCAGACCCTTGGTAAAGTCCTGGGTAAAATACAAGAAAGAAACATGATTACCAATCAATTAATAAAAAAGAATTTTCAAAATGTTTCGAGGAATCATCAGTAATATTGAGTATTATCAACTTACAGCATTGTGTTCATCAGATCGATACAACGGAAAGAGTACACAGGGGCTACAGCTTCTCCTTAGTCCAGATCGATAAGGTTCCCCAGCTACAATTCCAGTACTCCCCCGCAATCCACCGTGATGGGAATCCACCGTTTCCATATTCGTCACACCATCTTACAAGACTACCTGAGGAAAAAAGGAACATTTGATATTTTTTTGTGAGAAATATGGAACCAATCAGGCATGGCTTCAGGGGAAGCACACAAACGTTTATAAAACATACGATGTAATATTTCAGCACAAAACAGTCTAAGAATATTGGATCTCACGAACTCACGAATAAATATTATTTTGTGCATACCTACATATAAGAACAACGTAACCATCCAACAAGATCCACAAAACCCCTCCACGTCCTTAAGTAATGGGGAATGAGGCCAGTCCTCCTCAGTCAGTCAAATTCCTTGGGTGTAAGAAAAGGGTTTCTATTCAGAAAGAATGTATTTTTCCCCCTTTCACCTTTTCCTTCCAGTTGAAATGAATGAAACCTTCTGCCTAATTTAAAATCACAAATAAGAAAAAAAAATCGACATTTAAAATGCTTAGTTTTCTATTAAAATGATTAGTTGCATCTAGCAACTCTGCCTTTTTACCTGTTTTATTGTTTTATTCAATGTAGTTACCACTTCTCAACCATTAAATATTAATTAGTAGTTTATAAAACCCCTAAGCAAATTTTTTGCACTAGTCAATCTAGTTTAGTTAGAGAGCTGTCCTTTTCCTTTGGCCTTTACTCTTGAAAATAATTCTCTTGAGTTAAAAGTGATGATGAGAGATGCAATGTAATGCAATCATCCATCATGGCGACCAAACTTTAATCTTTCGAAATGAAATGGCTTCAGTTTTTTTGCCACTCAAGAAAGCTGGGGAATATGACATTTAATTAGCTAAAAGTTAAATGAGCTGATTTGTATCGACATGACATGCATTGCACAATGTGTGGTGTGATCTGTGCTGTCATATATGCATGTATGGTTAGTTTAGTTTGTGTAGAGCAAACGGAGGAAAAAAACAATGGTTTTTCTTACGGCATGACAGCATCTTATGCTCAATTCAAGTTAACTGACTGAAATAGCCATCATGCAAAATATCATGCATATCACCACACCATACACATACAGTACATATAAGAAGAAAGGGTTCACTAAAAAAAGTGAGACAGAGAGTAGTTTTGCTTCTTGCACGAAAGGTCCTGCATAAAAAACACGAGGACGACGACGACGACATCAACCATAACTTAACGCTCACTTTTTCCCATTTTACTTTCCAGCTTTATATTCTCGGCTTCTTTTTGCAGCGTATTTCTTCACAAAAAACGCAACGACGAAAGATTTATCCAGAAAGATATTTTTACTGTTTTGTCAGACTTGTCAGCTCGAATTGTATTTTTGTCGTCTTGTCACGTTAAGTTACCAAAATACATAGTCATTCAGAATAACCCATTCTTTTTTGTTGGCTCTACTTCATTTTTTTCCATCCAAATCCCAAGTCTGAAGTCTGAACCTAAGAAGGCAAGGTTGGTAGTTGGTAGTAGTACGGATGATGAGGAGGGTCGGGTGGGGCATTATGCGACGTTCAATTCAGCTAAGCTTACGATAATTCGTTAGCCAACTTGTTCTGCTGCAGCTGCTTGCTGATCGCTGAGAAGCTCTTCGTGTCATTTGTGTGCATTTCTTGTTGGGATTTCAATATTTTCAATTAACTAAAGTGGGAAAAGTGTAATGTTGAATGGGTGATGACGATGACTTTTGTCAATACACTGCACTGTCTCATGCAAAAATATTCATTTTTAAGTTTTTATGGTTCTTGCACCTGTGCAAAAAGATGAAGCAATTAAAGAAGAATATATATTTTTTGCGTATCTGCCTGCATTTTTGAGCATGAATACGTTCCAGTGTGTCATAAAAATGGCTTGTAAAGCAAAGCCCCTTTTATATCCCAATTCAACAGTTGGCTTTGGCAGCTTGGTATACGTGCATAATAGCTGTATATATTCTTTGTTACTTTTCTACTAACCCTTTCTTTTCATTTGTATTTTATTTTTTATTGCCTGCTTTACTCCCTCAAAGTATAAAGTCGTTTATTTTATTGTGCATTTTCATCTTCTTCTATAAATACGTTGTGCTTGTGTATATTGTATGTGTTCTTATACTTGCAACACAGATTACATTCCTGATGCCTGAAGGATTGAAAACAATATTTTTTTTGGTTAACTTTTTCTCTTTCTTGTACATCCAACTTTACATACAACAACAACGATTTCAGTTATAAATCATTGCCGAAATTGTTATACATACAAACACATAACTAGTACAAAGGTTTCTTTGTCATCTTTCTAGTTTAATGAGTCATGACATGAGACATGATCTCTAACTCAAAGAACTGCTGTAAAAAAAACCAAGTGCATAATACTAACCCACTAAACTAAAAAAAGCTACCTTTTTCATATTTATACTTTTTGTTGCCCATAAAGCCATGCTTTATTATGACTTTTCTCGTCATCTCAGCAAAAAGGTTGTATTTTAAATTGGAATACTGCTAGTTTCTTCGTGCTTCAAATATTAATTTTTTGGGTTTTATTTTTATTCTTGCATTTACAAGTAATTAGAGGCACAGAACAAAATCTAAATGACAGACAAACAATTATACACATTTGTTTTTCAGTATTAATTGCCTGAGATTTTCAGGCTTGTTGACATTTTGTAAAATAATATAAAATGTGTGCGTTTTGCTGAATGATTTGTTGTTTGTGGATTATCAAAATAGTTAACATTAAACAAATTGATATGCTTCTCTTTCATAATGATCCAAAATTTCGGAACGACAAGTGAAGTGACAAAATTAGTGTATTCGCATAAATACTCCTACACCAATATGAATACAATGTAAAAAGTGCACATAAAATCCCACATGCTGCTTGCTAGATTGAACAGTATAGTATAACATATCTAATTAATTAGATATTGATTAATATTATGCTCTTTCATATATAAATACATACAGCACAGCACAGCCAACCGCAACCCTTTCTTTAGCATTCTTTTGATTGGCTACTCGAGTAAGCCATAATATGTAATAGCCAAAAAAAAGTTTGGTAATGATGGATAACATAATTATGAAAACATACGGTTATCCTGCTCAATGAACTAGTGAATGTAGCTAATTCCATGAAGATTAGTTTTAAAGGAGAAATATTACTAGACTGTGAGAAACAAAGGGAAAAAACCTTACTCCTACTCGTTAATAGAAACAGGAATGGATGGGTGGGTGGTAGGTTACCTTACAAGGTTGCAAGAGAGGCAATCAATTTCATGAAGGTATGTGGTGACCGAGTGGTCAATCCTCATCTCCTGCCTACTTCACTTGTTCAGGTGAGAAAAGGGTGGATATTTGAAAGATAGCTTTGGATTGGTGATTTGATAAGTTACTCTGTCATTGTGTCATTTTATTAATTAACCTAATTCTTTCTTATGCAGGATGATAGCAAAGGTGTCTGTGATCAGTGGTGCAATGTTACACGTACTACTTCAATGTTAAGCCTTGGTGCAAATCTTGGAGACCGGGGAATCAATACCAAGACTTCTTGGTGGAAGCATTGACCATAAACAGTTAATTATCCAATTTAGTTATCAAAAATAATTAAAGGAGCAAGAAATTAATATCCCTTTCTCTACTTTTGGGGCATCATGAGACAAACCCCATTTTTGGCTTTGGATTTCTTCCCTTTTTAGATTTTTTTTTTGTGAGGAATGCCATAATCAAAATAATTTTTTACCTATAAACGATATAAAAATCGTTTCATCCTAGCTTAAAATGCACAAAGCAAGCGTGGTCGCATATTTCCATATTGCGCAACAAGTGTAAAATCAAAACATGACACTTAAACGATGAATCTTTAAATAAATAAAGAATGTGAATACGAATCATTTCAATTTTTACGTTTTCATTCATTTAAAAAAAATTATGCTCATGGTATTTTTTTATATAGAAATTACATGGTAAATGGCTCATATCATCATTATCAGAGCATCCAGGGAACAGTATTTCATATTTATGTTGAATGTATACCACACATTCTAAAAACCAAATCATCAGAATAGAGACTCTTTCGCATTTCGTCTCGTTGAGCGATTATCCGTTGAGCAAACTAAAAAGGCTTAAAACATCTCCACTTGTCCACATCATTTATCCACTACACATTTCTCTAAATGTTTAATGTCAACGAGATGAGAAATCCTCTGGAAAACGAGCCAGGAACCATAACCACAATCAACATAATTTTCTTCAGCCTCACAGCCTACTAGCATATTCACATTCTCACCCTTTCCTCACCTTTTCCAGTGCTTAGCCAGTCATGCTGCATGTTTTAATAGCAAGTACACAAATTTTATGACACAAACTAAACTTATACGATGACATTTATGACATGACTAATTTATATAGCCATTTGGTCGCGAAATGAGCTTGTGTATTACTGTCCTGTACAATCTTCCATATATCCTCCTGTGACATGACATGATAGTAGCAGTAGCAGTGTAAAATATGTTAAAGTAAAGATGATAGATAGATTAACCGTCGAACTAACCTGTTTCAAGTATACGTGCAAAAAAAATCGAAGATACAATCTACAACAAGCTTCAAGCATAGAGATATACTACCTAACCACCTCTCTTATTAGCAGAGTCTTAAAAAGCAACACAGCTTATATATATGTATAATTCTAAAAGAAAACGTTTTGCCATTTGCTACTCATGCATAACGAAGATGATCAACCGACAAGTTTTGCAAGTGACTAATTAACGTGTGTGTACATTTTTAACAACCCAACGCCTTCCTTCCCTATATGTACATTGTACATTAATTTCAAAGGATGCTCACTGAATTGAATTGAATAGCTTATCTTTACACACTTTGCTATGTACATCTTGTACATCTTCCACTTGTCACGCATTCAATATTTCTTTGATCGGCTACTCGAGTAAAACTTAAGCTGGGGAAAAAAAGATGCCAACTAAGCAAAACTGAACATGCTTCATTCCTCCTTCTCTCTCAGTCACGTTGTCATAGTAACAAGCAATGTGTTCGGATAATTTATTTAAAAAAAAGATTTTCGGAAAAAAAATATTTTAAATTAAAATTATCTTTCCTGTCAGTAAGCTGGTATGACCACGTACAGCTGGATGTTATCCTGCAAATTAAGCTGTCGAGAAAATTAGAAAGATGAGTGAACAATTAGCTAGTGAAGAAAGTAGGAAGAAGAAGGGAAGGCGTCCCGGGGAAAGTGTGGAACATGCGGAAGATCCTTCTAAAAAATGGTTCGGATTGTTTTGCATTTGTGGGAGTAAATGCAGGTCCGAGTACAGCTTGTCCGTGCACATCCGCAAATTCTCAGAAGAGGGGGAATTTAAGTGCGAACTTTGTACAGAGCAATTTTTTGTGTATAAAATTCTGCAAAAACATTTGGAGTTAGAGCACAATATGTTTAGTAGACCAGAGACAGAGGACAAGGCAGAAGTGCGTCCGCGTCGGTTGGGCTGTATTGACTGTGGGAAAAGTTTCCCATCCGGAGAATTTTTTCGGAAGCATCGGGAATTAGCGCAGTAAGCCTATTAAAAAACTCTACTAACTTGCTGTTAAATTGATTAGTTTTTTAAAAAAATGGCTAATTGCTATATGTACATGTATCCTTTTTTCTTCTTTTTTAGTCCAAATGCAGTGGAGTCACCTCCGCCGGTAACACGGCAGGCCCCTCCTTCAGTCCAGGAAGATGAGTCAAATGATTCCATTCAATTTATTGGGGTTTTCCACGACAAGCAGTCTGAGACATCCACCAAGCGGAAAAACGATGATGGTCCTCCCCAAGCATCCTCGTCACCCAAGCGGTCCATTCCTCCCAAAATTTTGAAGGGATCTATGAAGCCGAGTGCTTTAGTAACAGCTTCTGAGCAGGAGGCCTCTTCTTCTTCAGCATCTATGGCTACTCATCCTATCAAAAAGAAAGTTAGATTGCAAGTCCCTACACCTGCTGAAGAAGGACCACCTCCTACACCACCACCATTGCCACTAACAGACGTACTTGAAAACCTGGGAGTTATCATCACCACTCCCAACCCCAACCAACAACCGTCCACAGTCAAAACCTCTCGTCCAAAAAGATCAGAAAAAATGTTTGGCTGTGCAATTTGTAACAACGCGTTTACACGCGTTTATGATTTACAAAGACATTTGAAAAATACTCACCGTGTGGATACTCCAACCACCTTTCCAATTGGATGTCCACATTGTCTTGAAACCTTCCGCACCAAAGGGAATTGCATTCAACATTATTTAGCTTTCCAGTAAGTTAATTGCTCAGTTTTTTTAGCATCCATTTTGTATATATATTTAAGTTAAATTGTTATTAAAACACTAACCATCATATTTTTTTAGCAAGCCACCACCACCAATCGAATGCAAACCAAAGTTACCCTTGGCATCCGCCTCTCGGGACAGCGTCGCAGTTCCAATATTCAATCTTGAGGAGGAGGATGACGAGTATGATGGATGGGATGAAAACTTAATAGAATCACCTCCACTTTCACCACAGGAGATAATTCCCTTTATAACTTATGTACCAGCAGCATCATTATCTTCACCTGCAGAAGATATGAACAGTCCATTGGATATCTTTGTGGACCTTCATCAACCGGATACAACCAAAAAAGTCAAGAAAATTTTCTATTGCACCTGTGGGAAAAAATTTAGATACAAGAAATGTTTTGAGGCACACATTATGCAGGAAACACAAACAACTCACCAGTGGAATTTTCAGTGCAACTGCTGCAAAAAGTTTTTCCCTTCAAAGCCTCAGTTGAAGGCCCACACGAAAAAGGTTCACAAAATGTTGGTTGTGGAATCAGAAGATGGGGGCGGCGAATGGGCACTTGTTGGATGTGGGTATTGCGAGACAAGATTTGAAACATTTGATCAGTTGCTACAGCACCAGGAAGGGGAACAGTGCGTTTTTTAATTGTGTAGATAATTTTAATTTTAAATTGTGGGCTAATTGGGAATTACATTTTTTTTAATTGTTCATTTATTTTTAGCAACGTGAAGATAGCCAGAAGAACAAAGTTAAGAAAAACAGCGAGATCTAGATCACGAAGGAATGGTATGTTGAACCTTATCAAAGGAAATTCTGAACATTATCAAGTTGTGTGTAAGGACAAGGACAAGGAGTCGGATGAGTTTGTGTACAAGTGCGCGTGTGGATTCAAGTATAAGTATAAAGGTAGCCTTTGGAAGCACGTTAAGCAGAATTTACTTGGTCAATTCTTCCAAAAGTGCTTGTACTGTCCAAAAAAGTTTGCGTGTGGGTCAACTCTCAAGTTTCATACGAAATTGGTTCACAATGTGGATTTATTGGAGGGGGACGCAACGGTGTGTAATTTTTTGAACGTTTAAGTTTAATCTTTAATTTTGCATGCTGTTAGGTGGGATAGGTATCTAATCAATTAGGATTTTTTTAGGAATTTTAATTTAAGGTTTTGTTAATTTTTATATGTAAAGCGTTTTAATTAAATAGCTTGTTTTTTTTACACTACAATCCAAACTTTGTAATATAGGTAGGTATGCATGTATATATTTAATGCGATGTAGAATAAAATATTCCACTAGTCTTTTTAAACTTAACATTAAAAAAAAGAATTTCTTAGACTATTTTGTAAAATGGTTAAATAATTTCTAATTAAAAAAAATATTGAGTAGGGATTTTTGGGGGAAATAGATCTAAAAAGTGCAATAGTTGTAATTGTAATATAAATATACACCATGCCACCATGCACAACAACTTATGTAAACCAAGTCAAGGTCGACAAGAGCTCAAGATCAAGATCAAGTATGTACGCTTGCTGCACACAAACAGAGAAGAGCAGTGAAAAGTAAACAAAAAACCGCGACGATGAGGGAGGGAGGCTGGATGCAAGCAAGGCAAGTGCAATTCAACTCAACTCAGCTCACACAACTCAAGTTATAAATGTGGGTTATTGAGTACGGTACGACTGCTGTGATGATGATGATGATGACATGAAGACAAGTGCTGAGTAGAGAGCAGAGCACGTGTATCAACAAAACAACGTGTTCTTCTGTCTGTGTTCTCGTGTAGTAGCCACAGTCGCCCTCAAAACTAACCACCCTCAAAAGTGTATTTCTGTCGAGTAGTCAAGTTATATAAATTGTGATTAACTTATAGATTAGTTTTTTTTAATTGACTTAAGTTTATAATTTTTGTCTAAATACAAAAATGGAAAGCGGAGATGAAAAAATTGGAGGTGGTGTGATTAAACAAGTACGAAAAAGATTGGATAAGAATCGTCGTACAAAGAATTTAAAGAGCAAAAGTAAGGTTCTCAGTGAACAGATAAATGAACTGGTTAATAAGGTGAAAGAGAAGATTAATAAACAAGATAATGATACTTTGGTTCAATTAAATCTGGGCACATCTGCGTCAACTCTATGGAAAAACCTCCCGAAAATTCCAAAGCTCAAAGAAAAGTCAAGGGTGTCACCAAAAGTTGTGGAAATTCCAAGAGGAGGAGAAGAGCAGATGATAAACGTGAAGGAAGGAGGCGGAAACAACAATAACAAAAGGGAAATTCTAAATGTTAATCAAGGATTAACTACTTCTAATTATCATCTTGCAAATTACATGAAGCCTGTCATCCAAAAACCATTACCTTATGTTGTTGTGGGTTCACTGGAAGAGTTGAACAACCCTTTCATCTATCCTCCCCCGCCTCCAGTCGGACCTTGGAATCTGAACGTACAGCAAGATAGGTGGGATTGGAGTTGGGGTGGTGGGCAGAATCATCAAAGTTTTGGTTGGATGTACGGAAGAGACAATGAAAGAGGTTACCAGGAAATAAGTCAAGATCAAGGTATGCTTATATGATAGAATTAAAGCAATCTAATCAACTTTTATGTGCAACTGATCAAGTTGATTAAGTGTAATAATAAATGTTATTTATTTATTTTAGTTTACCCGGGGAGACACTGGGGTCCTGCTGATTCCAGAAGATTTTCTAAAGATGGTAAAACATGTGAGAAGTCCACGAGCAAAAGGTCATCCAGAAAATACAGAAGGGAAGAGGTGTGGGACGCGTGGGAAGATAATGCTACCTACTGAAGAAAATATTAAATAAAATGGTAATAATATTGAATATCATGATTAGTTTTTTTTTGTATGTTTGAAAGAGTGATTAGATCCGTATGCAAATGCTACTGTAAAATCAAAAAAAGGCTACTTGAATATTTTTTGTTAAAAAATGTATAAGAATGTGTGTTGTTAATGTAAAGTCACTATTACGGTTTACTGTTGTACTATTCATTTATGCTGTATACTTTTTATAGTTAGTTTTTAAATTAATTGTAATTTAAGCTAAAAGTGAAAGATTTAGAATGTATATCGTATCTACATAATTTTATTTAAAAAAAACGTAAGGGTCTGCTGTAAGTTGTTTAGTTTGGTGTTTCGAGAAGGAATATGAGGGACTGAGTTGACTGGGGAATTGGACTAACAATTTATTTCAAGAAATAACATTTAGTGTAATAACATATG
>JAQFZG010004573.1:0-11572 GCA_034695465.1 Entomobrya nicoleti
CTTTTTAAATGAGAGCAGGTTGCTAACAAAGTTGTTATGAAGACGAACTCCATGTATTTATATGGAGCTCGATAAAGTATACACAATTTACACGGTTACGCGATCCTTGTTCTTAAGGATTCCTGGATGAGCTTTTAATTATTGATAAGTCGTTCAACCATTCGCGGCTTCCACTTTCTCACATTGTTTTCAAGTTTATGCGAATTTCATCATGAATACAATTCCCTGTATATATAATTCACGAGTACAGACCCAATGGAGGCTAGTTAAGTGTCTTGTACTAAAATATAGTAAATAGAAGCAATGTATTTCAGTGTTACAATACAATTTTCTAATCTGCTACAGCTATGGATATTATGTGAAAAATTGCAAAGATTTCGGGGAAAGTAAATCTCTTACATCATGTAATAATCAGAAATAATTTATTTATGCATAACATTCGATCCAAAAGTAAAATATAACTTTCATTTTAATTCATAAGATGACATAAAGTAACATAATATAATTATAAATATAATTTTAGTGTATGTACAAATGCAAACTTAATTTAAAGTATATAGCTAAATGTTCGTGTTTATCACTACTTAAAAATATAAATACCTTAAAATATTATAAGCTTTATACATCATTACACTGATTTGTGTTTTAATTTGATCAGACTACTTTCTTTTCTGTTGAAAATTACAAATACATCAACAAAATCATGTATATTATCCTCAGGTACCTACATTTTATACACGTTTCTTGAGTATGTAAAGTTACTTATTTCAAATAAACTATAAGATGTTATCGTTGAAGATATTGTTGGTAAAGGGTTAATATGTATGTATTAAAAACCCAAAAATGATGTCGAAATTGTCGAAATTGAACGATCAACATGATTCATGAAAAACAGAACATTTGTAGCAGTACAAGTTTTGACAAACCTTTAACAGCGTAATATAGCTTCTATTATGTTAAAGAATTGGTGCGTAAATGCATTCATCGTTCAATTTTAGACGAATTTGAATTCATATTATATATATTAATAAAACCATAAATTAAATACTAACGGAGTTTCAATTATTATATTTCGTAATTTTTTCCTGTGGCATATGGCATCACCTAATTGGTACCTAAAATATGTACATACGTCTAGGTAATTTAACTTTAGTAAAACATTTTCACTTTTGTCAATTTGTGATATGGTTGTTAGTTTTACTCACATTTGCTTTCGTTAAAAATGATTTCAGGGAACTAAAACCGCACGCGCAAGGTAACAAACAGGGAATGAAAGGGATTTCCTAGAACTTAGTATCTTTGGTTATCGTTCATTCTTGATTTTTATTTTGTTTATGCATATTTGTATCATTACGCATTAGTTATTTTACCTACTTGTTTATCTTATTCATTTTCTTAACTGTATATGTATATACTTATATTATCACGATGATAAAAAACCAATATAATGATTTTACTTTACTACCTGTGGACGAATGTATGAAATGGTGGTGGTGCGTTAAAATTTTAACCTGCATTTTAAGCTTGGTTTATATTATCATTTATGCGTATAGAAAAATTATTGCAACATATTACTGTTTTAAGACGTTTTCAGTTGACTTTCGTTAGTAATTTAGTAACGCAACGTAACGTGATAAAACTGCAGTTGTCGCATAAAGCGCTTTGATAATGATTGCATGCCTAAGAAAAATCGAATTTTAGGATTTTGTTGTACCATTTTATAAAGTACGTATGTAACTGATTTAGCTAATGACAAAAGTAAGAGATTGACTTTTTCATCATGATGTGTAAACTGAAAATATAGCTCATGGTAAGGTCGCAAGACAAGAAAAATCCTCAAACGCAGGAAAATAGTACAAATATAATATAATATATTATGTCATTGCAAATCTTAAAATACTTACACTACTATCTGTCTACAATTTACGAGTATTCTCTCGTTGATAAATATTTTAACACCTATTTTAAAATCAGAACTAAAGCTTTGATAATTCACCATTTCTTACCTTTTTAAGGATTAAATATGATGATTTTGCATTTCTGCATCTAATGGTTACCACCTTAATTTTCTACTATTGGTAATATGACTGAATTAAAAACGAAATTCCAAAGAAATAAATTTGATTACGTTTGAGAAGCAGGAAGTTATCATATTTAATTCAATGCGTACTTTATATTTTGTATCTTGAGTATTTCTCACTATCAATTTGGAGATGTCAACTTCAAAAAATTACGATTTCGGGTTAGCCATAGAAGCTTATAGTATTTACTTAAAACTAAAAAGATAACACGTAGATATAATATATACCTATGAGATTACTGCAAACTGTCCAATGTTTCGTTTGTGTTCTATTTTGGCATGCATGTTTAATTTTTGTCGACTGTATTTCCTTCAACCACTTTTAATCGATACCAAATTACCATCCATCCCCAAGTAGGTTTAGAACTTTTCGTACTTCTCGGGATCTTTGGTAACCTCTTCATAGGTTGGAGGAGGCAGATCATTTGGTTTAGCTGGTGTCGCAGTTGCCGTTGATGGTACAGCACTGAGATTGTAGTGAACGTAGCGACATGCAGTTTCACCTTCTCCATCCGCAGGAATGTGGAAATGAACCGGAACTGATATCAAATGATTTGGATGATGGACAGTGGGCAGACTGCGAAGAGAGGAATCAAGTTCATTCATATAGTGTTGCACGATGTACAGCTCAGTGGTCCGGATTAACATGTTGCACACAACAAATGACATGGCAAAGAAGTTTTTCCCTCGAAGTGAAAGTACAATGTCGCACAAGAGTAAGCCAGTGAACATTACACAAACTGATCGCCAATATCTGCACAATGCATACGCACTTCTTGCATCCTTCCCCTAAATTATATGAGTGTAATTGAGTTAGTGCCAAGTTTTTTGCAAGAAGGACCATTTTTATGGAGAAAAAACACTTAAATCTTACGATTTGAGTTGCATTCAGCAATTTTACTGCAGCCGTTATTTGGATAATTGCAGCCATCAGGAATGCAGCCGTCAAGAACCATGCGCAACTATCTGTTAAAGACCAACCAATAGTTTGAAAAAAATTACCTCTTTTTCGATTCAATTGCTTATCTATTACTAAATAGTAATCAATCATTATCAAATAGGTGTAGTCATACAGAAGCTTTCTGACGTCCAAGGCTTGCCCCTTCCACCAAAGTCCATTTCCATATTATCTTCTGGAGGATCTTGAAAATCGGGCTGTGACATGAGAATTTTGGTATTGTTTGCACGAGCCTGGTTTCTCATTACTGAAATCCGTAGGAAATGAAGCCCAATCATGGCCATCATCCAGAAGCACATCGACATGCTTGACAATATCTAATCATAGAAAAAAATGAAATAGTAGATTCAATGATTTTATTGTAGACTATAGCTCAGCTCAGCAATAGTTTAAACTGTGCCCCATGCAGGGCACTCCATCCGAAAGATAATCTTAACTTAACGTAACATCTATCCATCAACTCAAAAAATTTCATTATATTAAAAAACTCCAACATAAAAAACCGTTACATTGAGTATACATTTTTTGCTTTTACAATTATTAAAAATTCCGACTTCAACTTTGATTGATTGTCCAAACTGACAGTGTTTGGAGTATGCTGATTAGTGACAATGATTAGTAATGAATGATAGCTTACCAAATCAATTGTTGCTACAAACCGAGCCCTCCTTCTGTGCGTTTCTAATGCCCGATGTTCCATGATTGCTTTGTCAACTTTACCTCGTTCACTTTCACTCAATTATATCAATTTAGTTAATAGTGTTTACCAATAATGACTACTCCCTTTAAAGCAACAATGAATACAATTTTCACTCCGTAATTTTAGTAATTTATCAAAACTCTGTCAGAAAGTGTTGGAAGCTGCAACCTGTATCTGTCAAGTGAATTCCTTTGGTATGTTACGTTGCATTAAGTATGCTCAAATTGAAGTAGGTATATTAACTTCTTAAATGTCTTCCAACCTAACTCAGTCAGAGTTATTCTTTCAAGTCAGAAACGTAATATTTCGACGTATTATTCCAAATTGGTTTTTTAGGGTTCTCCTTGAAGTGTATGGTTGTTGTTGCTACGAAATCACTATATTTGCCTGCCCCTAATGAATTATAAATATGGAAGAAAAATTAGAATACCAAGCCAGGGAGACAATTGGAGAGAGGAGCCATATGAAAAGTCAAGTTTCACTTCTTTCCCCTGCTTTCCCTTAACAAATATATCTATCTAATATATCAGTTTTACAGCATGCTTTATTTCATGTAACATGGAGCATCCTTCAGGATATGGCATACATAACATAACACAGCACAGGTAGGTACATCCCAGCTTTCACATTACATACAATATAATATGCCCACTGCCCGCATACATTTGTTACGAAATTTCTCTTGTTCCATAGTTGCTATTATGGTCCGAAAAAAATATTTTTTTAAATGTTGCTCAATATTACAAATGTTGAATTGGATATATTTTTTCTCTTGTGCAAGAGAAGTCACGACCGGAGGGAGTGAAAGTAGGAATAATTTAAGAAATCGATATAGAACCCGATTCCGACTTTCTCTTTATGAAGTAGCGAAAATAACTTCTATGTATAAAGCCCTCTACAAAGTAAGTATATAGTTTCATATGAAATTCCAATATATGTACTTATATAAAATATAATATTTCTAAATGCTATTTTTCACTATATATTTTAAAGCGTACAGGTAATGATTTGATTGAGTGAGAACGACTTTTACAACAGTTCGTCTATACTCGTGCATACTTTTTACTTATTTTCTCGTGTGTACTTATGGATATGTAAAATAATTTAAATTCAGCATGGATGTTTCTGGATGTAAAATGGAAAAAGCAACAGGAAAATAGAAAGCTTTCATGTAAGTCACTTCAACATAGTTGTGGTATTTTGTCGAGAGCTAAAGAGCAATGGGAACCTCAGCTCAACTACGTAATTTCCAGCCGTTTGTTCCAGTTTTTGGCATACATACTCACACTCATTCCCCCGCGAGCATGTACTCTCTTTCCGAAGATAAACGACTGATACGAGCATGGCTTTCTTTTTTATATAATGACTTTTTTAAGACGCGTTGAAGAGCTGTGCAGGGAATATAGCATTTATGCAGTCTTTCTTTTATGAGGAAAAAAAGAAGTAAACTTGACTTTTTTTGTAACGAAAAAAAGAGTATATTTTCGTGTTATTCTTGGGCTATGAAGCATGTAACTGGTTGATGTAGGACAGAAAAGTTAAATAAAAGTAACATCAACTTCACAGAGAATGGTCACACTAAAAGAAAAAATAGCCTCTCTGGTGTTTAAGAAATAATTTAAAGACTACGTTTTACGACATCCTTTTTGGCAGTTTTCTTCTTTGCAGATTTTGCTCAGTATGTATTAAAAAATCCTTTCATCTTTCCAGCAGCCGACAGGGTACAACTCTTTTTTTTGTACCAAAGATATGATAAGGGACAAGTGAAACTGGGACGCTATGGCTATATGTAAGTACCAAAAGTACTTGAAAGTACCCAAAACACCGTGAAATGATGTCACGTACAACATTGAAATTTTCTCGGACAAGAAGACATGGTGAAATGGAATTATACAGAATACATGGCATGTTGTGTAGAATAGAAATACTAATAATAAAATTCTTTATTTTCACGATGGCTTTTTATGTTTATGCGTTTGTTACATCGACAAAAAACTTAAGAAAGGCTAAAAACCTAATGAATATAACAAGCTTGAGGACTAAGGACTTGAGAAACGCTGTACAAACTATTTTTCTACTAATAAATCTGAATTTTAGCACTTACAGTATTATAGGTAATTTAAATATACTAACTAACTAACTATAAGATACATATTTAACTATATATTTAAGAACAAACTACATTTTCATGGAATCCAAATAGAATGCTTATTCTATTGCTAAATAACAATGTTAGTTGTACTCTATTTGAAACAAAAAACCTTCATCATAGCATATTCAACTCTCTCTTCTAAACTGGAGGAAATGAGACTAGATAGATTTTACATTCATATCATTTAGCACAACATTACTTTTTTGGGGTAAATCAGTTTATCACCACTATCACATTCGCCATGATCCCATTTTCCTTTCACAATTTTTCGCATAAAATGGAAAAAAATGGCTCCTCCAATGCTACTAATTTTTGGACATTATTCTCGGACATAATAGTTATATAATAAACTTAAGCTTGAGACATTTATTTCGCTCACCAAACCATCAATTTCCCATTTACATTGTTTTCCTCTCCTCAGATTAAAAAGTACCGCATCGAATTTTCAGTTCCATGGACATTCAAACAATATTGGACAGAAGAGCACAAAGTCAGGTATTATGTATGTAAACCACCATTATTTTTGGAGTTAGAAAAAATACAAAGAGGAATGTCTACAAATGCAAATATGTACTTATTTATATTGTCCACAACAGTTTTAGTTTTATAGGTGCTTAGAGTTAAACAAGATTGTTTTAGTAGATAGATATACAATATAATTTTGGTGAAATTTTGTGAATGTAATAGTAATGCATTATTTGTCGTTTTTGATTGTTTGTCATGCATTTCGATATCTGTATAAATATTTCGAATTTTAAAGATTTTGTTGAAATGCTCACATGTTATATAATTAATTATGTGATTAAATAACGATAGACATAGGGACACATTGAATTAATTATGACATACTTTCATATAATTGTCTAGATAAATTTCTAGAAATGTTGTACAGTTTGTATCTAAAGATAAAGCTAGGATATCAGCTTATTTTTTGGAAAAGTATTGGAGGAATATTTTTTTGAAATAGAATTGTTTCATTGTCCAGCTTCTCCCCTTTTGGAAACTACGCGTGTTTTTACATTAGAGTATTGAAAATCTGTATAAGTTCGTTGAAGATTTGACATAAATAAATCATGATTAAAATTATGCATTAAAAAGCAAAACTGAAAATTACAACTCAGTTTTTACAGTCCTTTTTCTTTACACTCACATTCACATCAATATAAATCAACAACAGAGTTTTCCATAGAACGTATATTATGTGCCATGTGCACAAGGACATGAATAATGCATCTCGTGATTTGATTTATTTGTAGTCACGATTCGCACAAAGGAATTTAATTTATTTAAAGAAAACTGATTCATGATTATCTACTTCACATACATGCAATGAGTACGACTTATTTTTTTTACAAGCATCGGTCAGCCAAAGCAGTGATTTTATTTAACCCTTTTGTATTTTGGGCAGTCGGAAAATATTCTTAATCTTTGATTACAGGAGGTGCTTTCATCACTTCTTGGTAGCTTGGTGGAGCTGCATTGAGATCAGGATTATATGGTGGCTGCTTTTGTGGTTGTTGTTGCTCTTGATTTGGAGGAATGTATGCATAAGCAACTCCTGCAATGATGGGTGTTGCTCCAGGTTGACAGTGCAGTGGGAGAACGCCAGTTGTGATCGCAATGTCAAGCTCCTTCATGAACTGGGTGACAATGAAAATGGCCCATGCACGCAGTAGAACTTGTATCAGTGTGAAAATGGAGGAGCTCTGGTCAACCCTGGAGAAAACCATGCCGATCATGAGAAGTATGGTGAACACTACACAGACATGTCGCCAGAAAACGCACAACTTCATTGCGCCCACTGGATCCTTGCCCTGTTCAAGTAAAAAGAGAAAGACAAGAATGATAGATGAAAAACGAGGGAAAATTTTTCTAAGATTGAATTTGATGTGCTAAAAAGTACGGCTATAAAATTTTTACCAGTTGAGTTGCATTCAACAATTTTACAGCAGCCACAATTTGGATGATTGTTGCAATGCTTGTGAATACAGCCAATATCCACATGAAAGTAGCTTTAAATAAATAAAATAATCTCTTGTTATAAGCAATCTTTTATAATCTCATCGATCCAGCTAAAATATGTAAGCATATATTTTTTACCCAGCATTTTTGTAGTTTGTTTTTTCTCTTCACTCAGATCATCATCACTGCCAGGGACTGTGTTAGCTGTAGAAGCTGCGGAAAGCATGACTGCGCCCAATAATATTATGAGGCAAATGCATAGTGACATGCTGCTGAGAATCTAGAAAATTAGACATACATTCATAAGACACACGAAAATACACTTCATAACTTTTCTCAAATTTCCTGAAATTTTTATAAATGAACAATGAAACTTTTACTTACCAGATCCACGATCGCCACAATTCTGGCTCGTGACCTGAATCGATACATGTCCATTATGAAGTGAGATTTGAGGAATCAGCTACTGACTGCAAATTTCAAAAAATTATTTCACATTACAACAAAATACAAGCTATTGTATCTAATAATGTTGATACAATGCGGCAAATGTTGTTTTAACAATGACAATTCCAAATCTTACGAAAAACTCTTAAAAATAGACGGTAAATGCCAGTAGTGCGGTGGCTGTACTATATATTTTTTATTGTAGTCGTAAATTTAAAAAAATACAACTTATGTATTATATGTATGTACATATGCGAGTAGTTCACGGATAATTCCCCAGCAACCACCACCCTTCCCTAATTCAATATCACAATGCTTATACATAAGATGATTTTATTACAACAAATTTGGATTCTATGATGACGTATGTGTGTAAGGTTGATGTTTAAGTTGTAAATACGATTTGCTCGGACTTTCGTTTTAGTATGATTATGATATATTAAATTATACATATTATAGATAGACTTACACTTAGTCATAATTTGATAAAGCTGCGGTTACATATATATTTTTTATCAAACCGATTCAATGAAGCAAGGACTTTGCAAATTTTTATCTCGACTCTTACTCTTAACCACACTTATTGTTAGTCATGTCATATATGTGTAGTTACATCTAAACTAAACCTTCATATATCGTAGTAAATGACGTAGGTGATACAAATAATGATAAGTTCAGCACAAACACTTCCATCCTTGCATATATTGCAACATACCGACATCCTCATCATTCCAGTGAGGAAAAAATATGTTTTTGCACAAATGTTCACAAGTGTGTAATAATACTAATAAGTCAGACAATCCATAATGCATGATTTTTGGTTGCGCTTGATTTCTCCAATTATATGCTGGCTCCAAAAGAAGTGTTGTCAGTTTCCTTAAAGATAAACATCCGCATTTTATTTGATCTATGAGTATGCCAGATTTTTTCAGATTTTGATACGTGAAAGCAAGCAAGCGTGTTCAATTCGAGAGCTACAAGAAATTCAAGAAGAGCATTGAGTATTGAGCATATGTTGTGTATGTGATGTGTGAAATGGACATTCATGTGTTCATCAGCCATTTGTAGGAGATTTGTAATATAAGAGATCTTGGCTGACATTTTTCGAAAATCATTTTTCATACAAATAAAAAACAAACATAAGTATAAATGCATGTTCATCTCTGATGTTTGAATATGCTTACAGATGCGTTACAGCATGTGTTGCTCTTTGAAATATTCTGTACTAAAATAAAAATATCTTAAGACGATTTGACATCGAACCACTAAACACGTATTTAGTATTTTTGCGAGAATGTTTTGAGCTTTCTTGGTTCACTGTCACGATTTATATACAGAGCTCCGTTTTTTTCGTTTTATATCATGGACACTTGTACTATTTTTAAAAACTAGTCGATCAATTTTGAAATGAATGCTTTACATAAATATTTTCGTCTCGCTGCGATAATGATCATTGACCAATATGTATTGTGAATGTGAACCGGAAAACGTAATGTACAGCTTTAAATGTTACTTCTTTCTCATAAATGTTTATTAATGAATTCCGCAATATTTTCTTACCGAATTTATGCGTATAACATACACATATCCTATAGTAAGCAAACGACTGCAAAAATAGTGTTTTTTTGCAAACGTTTTCACACTTATTTTGATGGCGGGTAGACTATTAGTGCAATCTTATCTTAAAGTGGTGAGCAAGGTACTATACAGTACAGTGAACACTGCATATGGTTATCTTATCTGTTGATATGCGTGATACATGTATGTTTTTATACTGGCTAAGTGGCTGTTTTTCTCTTTATTTTGGGTAAACGAAGTAAAGACGGTTAGAACTGTTTTTGGCAAAATGCACAAAAAACATTGAGTAATAGTTCGTTTCATGACACCTTTATCAACATACACAAAATATAGCGAACCAAAACTGCTACATGTCGCCCTTCGTTTAGAGTTTGTTAATTCGCCACAATGAATTTTAATGCAATTAATGAGAAATGTCCATGAAATGTAACTACGTTTGACCATGACTATGCATACTAATTCGAAATTATCGGTAATTATTTCGATCACGTATGTCTGTCTACATGTTTTGGCCAGTGCAGTAGTATAGTATGTATGTAACTTACATAATGTCCTCCATCAATAATAATCATATCGCTTTGCTATTATAAAAGATAAACTGCTTATATTGATTGAATGATTCGAATTTTTAACTCATTGTACGAAGTGCTTTTAAAACTAAATATAAACAATTTTGAAGTGGTGAGTGAAATATTATGACATATGATTACACACATTTGTCGTTAAAAGTGAAGGAGCATACTACTCGACAAAAGGAGCGCACTATTGACGGCCAATGAAAACAAACAAACGATATTAGAGCAAAATCTTATGCTGTATTTTTTTCAGTGGTAGATTTCTGAAACGAAGAGTTCAGCACATCTTCTCAGTCTCAGATCCTATTTTATGCATCCAATCGCTTTACTTTACTGTGCGTGTTAAGAAAATAAAAACCTTGGGCTGAAAAAATGCAAATACTTTAACCGTTGTTGCTTATTGTTGCGGGCTCTGCCCTCAAAAACTATTATATGTTTCTTATGTTTGAAGTTTAATAAATCAATCATGAATTAAGAGATGAGTAATAAATGTGTCACGAACGAGAAATGTCCAAGATAAGTCTTCAGTTTTTTGGGAGGAATCACACCGATACTTGGAAAACTCTTTATTTAGAGCATTTCCCTCCATGGAAGATAAATGTGTTTTATATATTTCTTGGTATTCTCGAAAGACATGCATAAAAGATGTTAATATGAATTATAATGCAAGAATTTCATAAAAATCCACTTCTGCACGCATTGCTGACAAAATCTTCCAGATAATTTTTTTTACAAATTACGTTGCGTATGCATGTTTTTAGCTGAAGCTCCATTGATTCAGAATCGAATTTGCTTAAGATCACGACAATGTGATAAGAATATAAATGAAACCGAAAAATAGATGTCTCATTTACTCAATGTGTCACATTGCCCCAATTTTTATGGTAGATTTCAAGATATTACTTTGTAATTTAATTAGTTTTTAAACTTAAAAGACGCAATAGTTACTGCAAGTTGTAAGTGAAGAACAAACAAGTCCTATTCAAATCCTAGTCTTATTTAATTCTCAATTCTCACCATCCGCATACGATTCGAATCCCATTTAAACTAGAAGAGTGTAAAACTCTGGAAATCAACTACCGAATTGAAGCGAATAAATAGATGTATTCGACGCTTGTAG
>JAQFZG010004574.1:0-11568 GCA_034695465.1 Entomobrya nicoleti
ATTTCGAAATGATGCAGTTAGATAAAACTGTAAAATTAGTGAGTTACAAGATAATATAACGATGTGTTGCACTTTGTCTCTCTTAGTATAGCATTAAAGACATGTCCAGTTGTAACTAAACTTTTCAAAATATATTTCTTAAATGTCAAAGATTTCAAGGTTGTTATTCGGTTGTTAAAAGTCGACTTTAGTATTTAAACATGGCGTGAAAGAACCTGGTTTACTATTGCAATGTTAAAACATTTCTGTCATAAGCATTCAGGAATTTATAGTGGATACAATTTACTTAGAATTTGTGGTTAGGGTTGCCACTATTTGTTTCAGAAAAATTCACAATAGTAGCAATAAAGTCGTTGTTTCGCTACTGGTAGATAAAGGTGAACTGGGGTTTTCAACAACAGAACTTATGTGTTGACAATATTGAAGTTTTGGGTTCGATGCTATACGAGTAAGTTAATCTGTATGACAATACGTAAACATGCAGTAAGCGCACATGTGAAACAGCATTCTTGGGTTATTCTACATGTAGCCTACGTATTTAACTGCATTGCAATACCTTTGTCAAAGCATGGAATCGAAGGAATCTTGATCCTCCGGTACACGAAGCTAGCCATGTTCATTTTTTTAAATAATTTTTTCTCAGAAAGTTGTAATGTGTATGGATTATATGCATACACAAATAATCAGCGTTATTTTGTATGATACGTATGCTTAGGGCCTACTTTGCTGAATATATACTTTTATACATGCTTTTGTTAGACCCGAGTCAGCAAAGGGTCAAAGTACACAAACAAAACCGGATATTTCTGCTCAAAAACGTGGTTTCTGGAAATTCTGGTACGATTCTGATTTATTTTAATTCACGTTTTACTCGAGAGTGTAGTTCCTTATAACTAATTTAGCAAAACAGCAATCGTCCCTATAAAATCTTATTTAAGAGCAATAAAATGTTCCAAAATCTGAGTCCACTAATAGGCTCCAATAGCTTGATCAAATCCTGGCATGTCCTTTCCCCAAGGTCGCTTGCCAGAAGCATGATGATCAGTTTAGCATCAAGTTATGTTGTCTATATTTTTTTTATTTGAAATTTCCACAGTCCAATCCATCTTTTCATCTTGAATTATTTTGAAGTTAATTTAAAATATACTAGTCTTAGGTAAACTTATTTTTAGTTCCACCAAGAATTTCGCTAAAGAAATAAACAGTGAACATTGAATCAATTAAATCAGTTCACTTCAGTTTCCAAATATTTATTATCCCTAAGTTTATTCACAATTTAAGAAACGGAGGACAATTTTTAATCAAGCTCTTTTTCGTCATAAATATAATTTTTAATCATATAGTAGTTGTTTTATAACTTTAAGGCTACAGGAATATTATTTAGCAATAATACATTCAAAAGTAATCTGATTTCAACCCAATAAACTTTTTTTCCAGCAACCTTGCAAAAAACAAATGCTTGCTTCTACAAGTTACAAGCTACGTAGAGTCTCCACGCATGTAAACTCTAATCAATTAATTTTTCCAATTTATGGGTGGCCACATGTTTGCTTAAGCTATTTGAATGTGAAAAGAAATACAAGAAATGTGGCATTGAAATGGTTTTTCCCCAGTATGAATTCTCATATGTAATCCTAAATTAGCTTTAGTAGTAATTTTTTGCCACATAAACTGCAGCTGTGTTCCTTGATTCCATGATGACCAGCTTTAACATGCGTTTGCATGTCACCACGTTGAGTAAATGACTTTTGGCACAATTGACAAGTGTGCGCTTTTACACAGCTGTGAAACAACAAGTGCTGGTTTAAATTGCTGTTTTGTGTAAATTTCTGGTCACATTCTTGACATCTATATTGTTTCATGTCATTGTGTTGATCTATGTGCCTCCGTAGATGACTCTTCAGTGCAAAAGCTTTGTCACAAGTTTTACAGCGGTGAGGCTTCTCTCCGGTATGGTTTTGAATGTGACACTTCAAACCAAATGCTGAAGCAAGAAACCGGTGACAGAGTATACATTTAAATTCTGTTTCTATTTTATGGGTATTTAAGTGATGTTTTAAATCAAGCTTTTCGTAAAAATGCTTTTCCACAAACATTGCACTTAAACTCTTTGATTACATTATGCAGCAGTGAATGTCTTGTTAGATAACGTTGTTGAGAGAACGCTCGTTTACATACTTTGCACGAGAAAGGCTTTTCCCCGGTATGAGAATGCATGTGCCGTCTCCAAGTCGACCTTTGTGCAAATGACTTGTCACACAAACTGCAGTTGTGGGGTTTCTCTTCGATATGCGCAAGGTAGTGTTCAAAGAGTTCTCTTACGCTAGACCAGGTTTTGTTGCAAAATAGACACTGGGGAGTTCCATCGTGAATAATCTTGTGTGTTAGTAAAGCGCACCTACAACGAATCACTTTTTCACATCCATCTCAAAATGTTAAAAACTAAATGAATTAAAAATTAATTCTTTGTAAGTGAATACGTCAGCTTCAGGCTCTTTGGCTCAACTGATTTTATTCTTCAAAGATTCGCTTGGAATACCTGATGCACTATATGAACCATCAAAGCTTTCCTTCAATTAGAAATTTACTCCGCAATTTATTCTGGGGTTATAATTTTAAACATGTGAATGTGATAGGTCACTTAATGTTTCATTAACTAATTTCACAGAAATTCAAATTCTGTGGAGGTCGCCCAACTGGGTTGTAAAAGTACACTAATGTATAAAAAAGTGTTGTGGAGTTAAAATCAATATTTTGTATTAAATGCTTTAATAGTTAGATGTGCACAAAAATATATTCTTACATGCATACGTGTATGCTGTATATTCACAAGTGCAATATTTTCTACGATTTCTTCGTGTAACTAGTGTGTTCAACTGCAATACAGTTCCTTCGTTAAAATGAATGAGCTATTAAATAATTGGAAAAGAGCTTAGTCGTATGGTGTACCTGAACAAGTCCAGAAAAAATCAATTCATTTGTTAAAAAAGAGGTTTGAGTGCACGTACACGGAATAAAAAGACATACTTCTATGTGTTTAACACGGTCATCAAAGAATGTGTATTTTTCCACATGCTTACGTCCATAGCCATTTGTAAAAGATAACAGCCCAAGAGAGATAAACTTAGATATGTTAAACAAAACTAAAAAGGCCTCGAACTTAGTAGAATAAAATTGCAGTTTATTATTACGTGATTTATTAGCTAACACAATTTTTACTCCAGCACACACTTAAGTGAATATTTCAAGATTGAATGAACCTACACTCATACTTGTGAAACCGAAGATCTCAATACGAATCACAAGGACCAGAATACGTGGACTTGTAAACGTGCATTACGGTGCATGTCGTCAATTCACAATTCTATGTGTTTGTAAAATACAGGGAAATCTTGAATGACTGGCATATAAGCCAAGCGTACACATACGACCAAATATGAACAGACCAGGCATCCCATGCCCACAAATTGTTATGAAGATATGTGTGTGCAGTTTAACAAGTACGATCTCCAAATATTCACATTTTGACCTGCCGTTTTTGAAAAAAAACACTTTTTCTACTTAACCGACAGCCATATAGCATAGTAACATAAAATAAACCATGGAATAAAATTCATATTTGAGCAATCAGAGTGTTCTAATTAAGAGAATTATGAGTGGCCCTATTTCTTGCAAAATGAATAGATTGCGAAAAATCAGTCTGCCAAATCGGTACTTGTGGTGCTTTCAAACAAGCATAGCGTTTTGGTACGCTAAATAAAATACGTCCTTTGCATTTTCCTTAATGTTGTGATAAATACTTAAATATTTAAGTAAAATATTTCTTTTAAAACTGCTTTTTCAAAGAAATAACTGTTACTATTATTAATTGCAATACAATTCACCAATTCGACCCATCACTTTACTCATTCAAGCCTATATTTTTTGTTTACTTCTTAACATGGAATTATCAAGACATTTATGTAAACAATTAATTTTTGAAGTATTTAAATAAAATGTTTCTGTACTTAATAAGTATTGGCTAAAAATTATACATTATTTTCGTAAACTACCCGGAATCACAAGATAAATTTAAAAATCCGCTCAGTCTGAAACTTACTACAATACAAAATCTAACAACTTGTTCTTGACAACTTAACCGATGCAAAGAAGTACTCATAAAACGTATTTCTTTAAGTGCATTACATGATTTGCAAAACCAGACAAAGATAGTGATTTCTGAACTAGAAAAATTACCAAAACATCACTGCGATTAGGTATGAATGTAAAAACAATTCATTTTCGTATACACAACAAAAATATTTATAAAAAATACTTTGAATTTATTTACAATTTAAAAACCGGAGTATACTCGAATAAACGGAGGATAAATTTTAATCAAACTCTTTCGAATTACAACTATCTCAATGTTTAGGTAGTTTGTTGATTTCATGACTGTCGGAAAATTATTTAATAGTACTACATCTTAAAGCAGTCAGATTTCCAGCAACCTAATATATTTTCCGCAAACTTCCGTGCAAACAACAAAGCAATATTTTTTGCAAAATATGTAGAGAATAGAAGTACGTTAACTTCAAGCAATCAGACCTTCCTAAACATGAGTGGCAATATGCTTTCTTAAACCACTTGAATCTGAAAAAGCAGCACGGCAAATTTGGCATTGAAAGTGCTTTTCACCTGTATGAACTCTCATGTGTACTCCTAACTTAATTTGTTTACAAATTCTTTACGGCACAAATTACACGTGTTCCTTCATTCCTTGGTGAACTGGTTGAACATGTTTTTGCAAGGTTCCGTGAATGATGAAGTGAAGTGATGGTTTAAAATACTTGTGTTTGAAAATTTCTTGGGACATTGTTGACAGCCAAATCGTTTGATTTCGTTGTGTCGATTCTAATGTGGCCGTAGATTAACCTTTTGTGCAAATGTTTTGCTACAGTTTGACAGCGGTAAGTGTTCTCTCCCGTATGGCGGTGGATATGATCCTTAAGTCTGGAAGCTGATCGCAGGGAACGATGACAAATATCACATTCACATGGTGTGTATGTTTTATGTCTATTCAAATGTTTCTTCAAAACATACACTTTTTCACAATGATTACACTGAAACATATTTACTTCACCTTTATGACGTTGTGTGGATGTAAACTTGAATACAGAAAAGTGCAAGACTATTAGTTTAGTTTTTTTGCTTTTAATTTTCAGTCTAATCTAACTTCTCGTCTTAAATCCTTTTAAAAATATATTTAAAGGGGTTAACCTTATTTGAAATTGTCTTGAGTTGTACCAAAAATGTCATCCAAAAATATACAGTGAACATTGAATATATTCAATCAGTTTACTTCAGTTTTCCAAGTTTTTATTAATAAAAAATTCTTTAAATCTATAACAATTTGAAAATGGAGTACAAACAAACGGAGTATAATTTAGTCATGCCCTTTTTAATTAATAATTACAACTATCACGTTTCAATCTTTTAGTAGTTCTAATATTTTATGGTTGCTAGGAGACCATTTAATCATAATACATTTGAAAGTAGTCAGATTTCAAGCAACTAAATATTTTTCCATGTACTTCCGTGAACTCGAAGGAATTAGACTGTCCTAATTATGAGTGGCCACGTGCTTGCTTAAATTCCTTGAATCGGAATAAGCTAAATGGCAAATCATGCATTGATACGGCTTTTCGCCTGTATGAACTCTCATATGTATTCCCAACGCAGTTTTGGTAGAAAAGTTTTTGCCACATAAATCACAGCTGTGTTCCTTGATTCCATGATGAACTGCTTTAACATGCGCCTGCAAACTTCGTAGGTGAGTAAATGACTTTTGGCACCATTCACAAGTGTGTGCTTTGACACCGCTATGAATTAACAAGTGCTGGTTTAAATTACTTCTGCTTGTAAATTTCTTGTGACATTCCGGACAGCTATATCGCTTGTTCTCCTTGTGTCGATCTTCATGTAACCGAAGAGAACTCTTTCGTGCAAATGTTTTGTAACAAATTTTACAGCTATGAGGCTTCTCTCCGGTATGGCTCTGAATGTGGCTTTTCAAAGCGTTTGCTGATGCAAGAAACCGGTGACATAAATTACATTCAAATTCTGTTTCTGTTTTATGTGTATTCAAATGTCCTTTCAAGTGATCTTTTCGTCCAAATTTTTTTTCACAGTGATTACACTTAAACGCTTTGATTCCAGTATGTAGGATTTTATGATTATTTAAGTGGCATTGTTGAGAGAACGATTGTTTGCAAACTTTGCACGGAAAAGGCTTTTCGCCAGTATGAGATTGCATGTGACTTCTCCAATGTGATCGTTTTCCGAATGTTTTGGCACACAAATTGCAATTGTGTGATTTCTCTTTGATATGAGACAAATAGTGCTGAAATAGATTTCCAACCTTTGAAAATGTTTTGTTGCAAAACACACACTGGATAGTTCCGAAGTGTATCTTTTTATGTTGTTCTAAACCTTTCTGCGAACTCAACACTTTATCACAAGCAACACATTTAAACTTATTTGCATCCATTTTGGAATACTACTCATTAATAAAATTTTAAAATTTGTTAATTGCTAGAGAATGATAAGATTTGAGACACTCTGTCTCTCGTAGTCTAGAAATCTTCGAGACGTGCCCTTTTGACTTGAATTTGAAGTAACTAAAATTGTCAACAATCCATTCCAGAAAATCAAAAAAAAAATCGCGATTGATACGCTATTCTGGGTCTTGAAGGTAGACTAAGGCCCCTAAAAATGGCGCAGTAAGAACATTGCAGGCTAGCATTTAACGATTTTGAAATGTAAGGTGTAGTTGACTTTCGTACAAAAATATGATTGAATAGCTTATTTCACTATTGCAATGTTAAAATTTTCTGTCACTAGCTATTTATTCCGAAACTTGGATAAAATGTTGTTTAAGTTGGACTTCGAACTACATACTTTGTCACAAGTAGCACATTTGCACTTTTTTGAGCCAGATTTTGGATAAATTATCTGATAGCTTTATAGAACAAGTTCGATTTCATACAAATGACTTGAAATTTAGGAATCTAATACGTTTCATTTGGTGTAAAAATATTTCTGAGGCATTTCAAATGAACCATGAGGATATCATAGTCAATATTATTATTTAGGGTAAATAAAAATAAAGGGCTGGAAGCACTAACTGCTATAACCAAATTAAATTTTATAGGCGATGACGTATCGCATGTTTTCTCTAAATGTACGAGTACGATTCCAAAATACAGCTGCGTTAAATTTAACACTATATTTTTACAACCACTTTTTATAGCAATATATTTTCACTGTTTTAATCTTGCAAAAATCAAAGATATACGTGTTCACTGGCATATTATTATTATGAAAAGAAAACACAGTTTCAACCCAGCCTAACTTAACAGCTTAACTTCTACAATTATGATATGATTAGTGTGGAATTCCGAATAACTAATAACGGGATTTTAGATTGACTGGTATGGTTTTACTACTTGATTATTATGGGAACTTAGAATTTAAAGTGAAAAATACTTTAAATTCCCATTGGGAAACGCCAATAAAACAAAATAAACATGGACTTGGCAAACTTTTGTATTAGTAATTTAAATAAAGTTGGCTGAAATAATTTGGATAAGATAAAGTGGTTTTGATTTTTAGTTAGCAAATGCAGTATAAAAAAATACATGGTGGTCTTTTGTTGAGAAAAACAGCAGCTGTTTTAGATAGATGCAAAGCTTGAACCTAGATATGTCATGTTAAAAGCATACATATAATTTTTATACGAGAGTGATGCAAGTCATGAAGCAAGAGAAGATATACCTTCGCTGTGCTTAATGTTCAATATCACTCATGCAAAGTTTTTTTCAACTACACATAAGTATATTCATTAATACTATTGCCTAATTGGGTGATATTACTTATATATTTAGTTGAAGCAAAATGACGTGGTGATATAATTCACTGTGTACTGGTCCTCGATTGTATGTGATTGAATGTTTTAAGCAGAACATTTTAAAATGCATTAACAAAAAAATATTAGTTTCTTTAAGCTTTGAGAACTGGGATTTGGCAAAAAGTTTTCATACAGGCTTACGTTATATATATTGCTTTAGTATAATAAAACACAAGGTGCACTATTAATATTAACATATTTTAATCATTAGAGTCTAGGTGGTCCCTAAACAAAAGTAATTAACGTATTTTAGTTTTCAGGATATGTAATAAGAGGGTGAGCATATGCATCGTTATTGGTTAAATTAAGTACAGCGGAGAACAAAGGTCATATTTTTGGCTTGTTTGAGATAAACCAGTATTCACGCTTTATTTTAAAGTTATTCTAAAGGCTTAGGCCAAATAGATACACTACCATTGTATTAATATCATGGATTAATAATTCAAATCTCAAGTTTAGTGACAGTAAAAGTAAAACTTTGTACTTATGAGAATTCATACTGGTGAAAAGCCGTTTCAATGTCAAATTTGCCATAATTCTTTTACACAATCAAATAGTTTGAAGAGACATATTATGTCCATTCACAAGTGAGTAAGTCGAATTGATTACTAGGTTTTTTCGACTTCCAGATGCGATTGTGTAAATTATTTTTACATAAATATTTTCATTGCTTAATATCGGAGTGTTCTAAGTGAAAATATGTACTAACCTTGGAAAGTGATGATTAAGTAAGGTAATGTTTTTAAATGTAGATTGTTATTGTAAATATAAACTAGATTTATTTATTTGGTGTTACATTTTTAATTATTGGTAATTAAGGTTATTTTATCATGTTATAATTAGTGAATGAATATTCATACGCTTGATTTTTAGGAAAAATACTACAATATGAATTATTACTCTACAAAAAAGTCAACTTATTCTTAAGAATTGGATTCATATTTCATATGCGTAATATTAAAAAAATCACATTTTCTCTCATAAGGGCTTTAAGGCATGTTTGCTTATACGAATATCCATACCCATTTATTTTAAAATGTAAAGCACTCTTTAAATACTGTAAAACTGTTAATTATTTTCCAATGGTTGTCATACGATGCGAGCCAGTTAATTCTTTGTCCTCGGAAAGTAAAATAAACCTTTAGAAATACATTTGAAATCAAATTGAAGGTAATCAATAGCAGGTATTATAATGCATGGATGCTACTAAAATACTATGCTGCTGTTGATGAGCATTTCGTTTTAAATCTAAACGTAAACTTAATTTTAAATATCAAATATCGTTCCCTGTTCCCAAATGCTAATATTTTTGCAAACTACCCTACTGAAAGCGATAGGTATCTTTAAAACATGCAAGTTTTCCGTGCTGAAGTCATAAGGAACCCCATTTTAAAAACAATATTGGTTTTATTTGAAGGGTAAATTTTTGCTTAAAAAAGTTATAAAATGAACTTTCAACAATTCTACAACAACTATACAAGGCCGACTTTGGTAAACTCATTTCAACATTTACACATTTACAGCAGAAAATTAGCGGTTTGACTAATCAAACTGGAATTTAAAAGTTAAATAGGAACAAGACTTTATTCTAGTTGACAATTTAACGATCAGTTTTCATCAACTTGTTATTTTGTGTGAAGACTTTATGCATACACAAAGATTTATTTTGATAACCATTCGCGATCAAAAGTACCTTAACCTTTTTACAGTCAGACTTTCTCACGTAGGAGCTATCATATTATGTTATGAACTGATTTAACTACATATAAGTTGTACGGCAAAACTGGCATTGAAAAGAATTTTTGCCAGTATGAACTCTCATATGTATTCCTAACTAAATTCTGTTGGAAAATGCTTTGCCACACAAATCGCAGTTGTGGTCCTTTGTTCCATGATGAACGGCTTAAATATGATTAGCAGAATGGAAACGTATTCTGTAAATTCTTCGCATTAAAAAATTAACAAAAACCTTGTCTAATAATTACAAAGGCTCGGTAATCGTTAATGTTTTTAACAAATAACAATACAGTTATATTATATGCATATGCTAAAATATATGCTGATTTTTTATGCAATCATTTAAGCGTATTTGTCAATTATGAACGAATATTTCTTGTAATAACGCATTTTACTGGAAAGCCATTTTAGATAAAATATTTTATTAACAGTGTGGGTGTAAAAATATTTGGGACGGAGCATTCAAAAAGTCGTTTAAATATTTAACTGTAAAATAAAATAAAACTAAATTTAAACTAGAACGATGCAGTATAGAAATTGGTACGATCAAAACAAATTTAATATTTTTCGTGTATTTATTTTTAACACGCCATGATAGCTTTTATTTTTAGTAAATATTGATGAACTTATATATAATAACAGAACTCCTTTCATTTGTAAATACAAATATCGCAAGAAAATAACATATTTACTGTTTAAGCATAAGAGAACACACTGCAAATCTTATCTTGCTCTCGGTTTTAGAGAGCACTTTGCCCACATTTAACTGCAGTAAACTGCAATGAAAATGTGAATGGATTTTTTTTTTGCAGTAATATCTAACAATATTTTTTAAATAGGTTGGTTTTTAAACAATTTTGGTATAAAAATCGACGCAATAAACAATCAGATTTAAACAAATAATGTCTTTTTCTGCAAAATAAATTCAGTAATTTAACTTATTGTTCGTTTATATGATAACATGGCCTGTAGAAGTAGGACTAATTATGGTTTTTCTAACTTATGAGTGACCATATGCCTTCTCAAATTACTTGATCCTGAAAAAGCAGTTTGACAAATGTGGCATTGAAAAGGCTTTTCGCCAGTATGAACTCTCATATGTCTTACAAAACTACCACGTGAAGTAAACTGTTTCTCACACAAATTGCACGTGTGGTCCTTGATTCTATGGTGAACCGCTTTAACGTGTATTTGCAAGCCTGCTCGGTAAATAAATGATTTATCGCAAACACCACAGCAATGAGCTTTTACACCACTGTGAATTAATTTGTGTTTGTTTAAATAAGTTGTGCTGATAAATTTCTTGTGACATTCTTCACAGCTATATTGTTTGATGTAGTTGTGCCGATCTTCGTGTCTTCGTAGATGACTCTTATGTGCAAATGCTGTACTACAAAATCGACATCGGTGAGGCTTTTCTCCAGTATGGCTTAAAATATGTTGTTTTAAACCAGTTGCTGATGCCAGAAATCGATCGCATATATTGCACTGAAATGGAGTTTCTGTTTTATGCGTATTTAGGTGTCCTTCCAGTGTAGCTCGCTGTGCAAAAGTTTTTTCACAGAGAGTACACTGAAATGATTTGATTTTACTGTGGAAGACTTCATGACTTTTAAGATGACCTTGTTGAGAAAACGATTGCTTGCAAAGTTTGCACGAGAATGGCTTTTTGCCAGTATGAGATTGCATGTGACGTCTCAGATTCGATTTATCTGCAAATGGTTTGTCACACAAACTGCAATTGTATGCTTTCTCTTGGATATGCGACCGGTAGTGCTGAAAAAGATGTCCAGCCATTCCAAAGGGTTGGTTGCAAAATAGACACTGATGAGTTCCGAGGTGAATGTGTTTATGTTGAAGTAAAGTGCTCTTCAATCTAAAAA